>UCOL01000949.1:0-46176 GCA_900474335.1 Ormyrus nitidulus
GAATAATATTTAGCCCCTTTTAGAATAATATTTACTCTAATTGAGTAATTTTTACTCTACTTTCGAGTAAATTTTATCCAGAAAATCGCATTGTCCTGCGATTAGCCTAATTTAGGGGGTAATTTTCACTTGAAAATTCTCTCAGTGTAGAGTTTTATGAAAGTACCTGAATTTTGCGACAAGGCGAACCATGTCCTGCCGGTGTCCGGCCTGTCGGTACATAGCGATGGCCTCGTCGTACTGTTCGGTGGCTGCGTAGAGAGCCTCTGCGTGTCTGTAGTCGCCAGCGCTTCTGAGAGCTTCGGCATGCCCCGCGAGTAATTCATGTGCTTCCTGAGGATCCAGTTCACTCTGGGCCAGTTCTTGCGCTCTCTGCCAGTTGTTCGCATTAGCGTAAGCCTCGACAGCTCGACGAGGAAGACCTGCACGGAGATACAGTTTTTCTGCTATTCCAAGGTCGTTTACTGAGGTGAAGTGCTCCGCGACTCTCTCGCAATAGGAACGAATGTCGGGATCATCCTCCACTTCGATCACCTGTTGGTATGCCAGTTGGTTAGAATGTTTTCTTGAAAAAACCTTTTTAATTGTTACAAGGGATTGATTTTTACCTGAATGATCTGCAGAGCTTTTCTCCATTGATGGGCAAGCACGGAGGCTCTTAGAGCTAACGCTGTCTCCCCGGCCTCTATGAAGTGATTAATCGCAGCATCGTAGTGTCCACCTTGCATCAAGTGATGACCCCAATCTTTCTCCAACCTTACCACCGAATTCGGTTCTGTTTTCCTTGCTGTACAACAAAACATTTTTATTTGCCCTAAATTCTAATAGCACTTATTTGCAGTAAAAAAAATTGCTCAATCACCTAAATCAATGGCACGTGCGAAAACACCACACTTTCCGTAGGCCTCAATAGCGGCATGGTGATCTCCAGTGCGCTCATAGATCTCTCCGGCAAGTTCGAGGAGCTCGGAGGTCTTGAGCGCGCGTACGATGTCGCTAACGATCTTTTCGTCACTAATTAGCTCGTCTTGATTCAGGAGAAGTCGACCTGCCCGAGCTGGACGTCGAGCCTCTAAGTAGAGCTTTATCGCTCGTCGGGGATTCTCTGATTCGATGATGCTCGCCGCCTTTGCTGTCTGTCCGCTATCCATTAACCAGGCCATGTGTTTATCTCTGGAAATTTGAATAAATAAAACAATAGCCATATTTTTATAAAAAAAACCTTGTTTTAGTAAGAGTAAATGCATACCTTAGTTGTGAGAGTCCAGCCCACCGACGGTTCTGGGCGAGGATAAGGGCATCTTCCCAGTGCCAGTAGCGTTGATACATGTCAAGCGCCTTTGACAGTTCGTTCTGTTCAAGGTAGATTGCCTCAGCTGTCTTTAGCTCTCCCTTCAGAATCGCCAGCTTCGCCCAGCAATCTGGACTGGCTAATGCCTCATTGCCTGTTTCTTCTGCGTACTTTATCCCAGTGCTTACAATGTCCTTCAGTAAGCGACAACACGCCGCATCACCCAGTGCTGCATAACAACGTGCTGCTACTGTAAAAGCTCTAAAAATATTTGATTTGGTTTTTAAACAATTAAAAATTACAAATTATTAAACAATTAAAAATCTAAGACTATCTGCTTACCTCTCGCTCATAGCATTATTGGCAACGTTCTCCCACATAGCCTCGGCTTGCGGTCTGTCACCTAACTCCTCGAGAAACAGCACAACCCTTCCAAAGTCGTTATCGTGCAGAGCAGTGCCGAATTCGATAAGTCCTTCATCAAGCAAATATGAAATCTCAGTTCCATTCTCGTCGACCAGCACCGACGTCCTGCCTTTCTCCCTCACGATGTCCACGACTTCGCCCTTGATAGGGATGAAGGTCGCCGCATCTGGAGCGTCTACGTTGTACCATACCGCGAGGTTCCCGATTGATTGAGCGACCACCACATCGCTGCCATTCACCCAACTCACGTAGCTCGTGCCCGAAAGTAATAAAACGTGACCACCTGGATAAAGTTACATTCTCAATTAATTAATTAAAACAATTAAAATAAGTTTGATCAAAAATTCTATCAATGAACAGACTTACCTTGATCATCACTTAACCAGAGCCTTCCCCTCTTATCTCTCGATAGGAGCCTCCGACCTGTTTCGCTCAATTCCAGCCAGTCAACTCGCGCATCATGAGATATCATGGCAACAGTCATTCCGTTGACAAGGTCAACGACACGGACCGTCCGCGGGTCAAGCAAATACGCCAGCCGCTTGTTATCAGGGGTGCCCGGCAATCGCCGTTCATTTATTCGAACGCTGGCCACATGGGGATTCACTGCTTCCGTCCGCACTGTACCGAGAATTTCATTGCGGCCGTACTCGACGATGTTTAACTCTCCGGCGCAAAAGATCAGACAGACGCCTGGATACTCGAAGAAGAACTTTTCACTGCCTGCAACAGGATTTATTTTGAATTGTTATTATTCAGATTGAATTGATCTGTTTTCAATAGTCTGTAAAATGCGTGGAGTAAGAGCACTTACCATTTTTATCTTCCCAAGGAATCTCACTGAGCAAATTATGCTCGATATCGCAAATAAGTAAGGAAGCAGACGTACGAGCGACAACGCGATTATCGCGTCGGCCGAGTACTTTGACATCCTCGATTTCGTTACCGTATTGCGATCTGACGATGACGGGCCGACCTTTGCCCTCAAGTGATCTTATAACTACTTGACTAGGACCAACATAGGAGACCTCGTGACTGCCACGTACTACCGAACGCCGCAAGATTGTCTCAAACTGCTCTACAGCACCACAGAGACCACCCACTACTAGTTTCGAACCTATCAAGCAAAATAATTAGTTGGCTATTATTTTAATTTTTTGAATTAACGTTGCACTAATTAAAATTCTTAATTTGTTCACCATCTTTTCTCCATGCCAATGCAGTAATTGTGTAAAAATTAGGTAAATCTCTCGAGTTGGTCTCTTCCCAAATGTTCTTTCTCGGGCTCCAATCAAATACTCTGACCTATAATTAAGTATATCGATCGATTTAGATTATATTCATAAAAATAAAATAAAATCTAAAGTTAATTTTGAAATTTTTTGTATTTTTCTTAAGAAAACAATATTACCTTATTCCAAGATCCAACAGCAACACTCTGTCCACTTGGGCTACAGCACGCGACGGAAATATCCCTCTCAGCGGGTTCGCGGCTGTAGTCGAGGTTCTTGGTGGCTTTGCCACGCGAGTCATAAAAGACTACTTTGCGGTCGCAACCAGCGGCCAGGATATGTGCCTGCAGCCAGGCCAGACCGTACGCCGGCACTGGGTGAATGAATATTCTGCCTGTCGGTTCCGCCGCACTGTCTTCTGCCACATAGTACCGAATGACGCTCCCATCCGCGTGGCTCGAGAGGAAACCCGTGCCGCGAGTGCTAGTTTTAAATTTCAAGTTTTTAGGTATAGTTGTTGCAATTTTAAAAGAGTTAGGAACTATAAGTATTTAAATAATAAAACAACTGTGATTAATCTGTAATCATTGCAATATAATATTTTTACGTTGTAACAATCGATTTGTTTTATTTGGGCAAATATCATTTAAGGCGGCTTTTTGAAGCGAAGAAATATAACTTACTTTACGGAAAGTGCAATTGTCATCGAATCGGCAGCATAGAGAGTCTGAGCTTTGTTGGCTTTGGCTATTGCAGCACGAACTTTTCCGTCTGCTAATCCAATGATTATCGGACCTTCGGTCGGCCAGACTATGCAGGTGACCGACGAATTTTGTGGAAATTTGTTGCATATCACTTTCTTTGAACCCCTATGAATCTCAGAATGTTACATTAATAAGACGCCTTTTTAATTTTTAAATCTATTAAATTAAACATTTCTTACCATTCTTCTCCAATTTTATAAACATAAACGATATTATCTGTTTGTCCGACGGCAATTTTCGTCGAGTCCGGTGAAAATGCAATGCCTTTTACAAGGTAACTTTTCTTTCCATTCTAAAACATAATTTAAACGTAAAAATAACTGAAAAATAATCAATAGCGTATGTAAATTTATCGATTCAAATGAGTCATCTAATGTTTCTAGTGTCACCTGTCTCGTTATCAGTTATAATCTAATAACGTTTTTTATACAAACTAATGCCATTAGTTATTTTCACACACAGAAATATCGGCGTCGAACTTGTCTAATGAAAGTTTTCGTAACTTTTACAACTTATAATTGACAGAAACAATAAATAAAAAAAACCCGGAATCCTTTCATTTATCAACACACCTATCAAGATTTCATCTTTTCACACTTAATAATCTTGATAAATACAGATTTGTGCATATTTCAAAAGGGTGGATCCATAAAGAACGAAATACTCTAGATCAATTGCTAAACTGCTAAAATCGGCAACCACCTTAGAATCCACTGGTTTCGTAGAAAATCGATCCTTCTTAACGCCCTTGTCGTCAAATAGGTAGATCGAGCGGTCCGTGGAGGCGACAGCGAGCTTCAGGCCATTCGGCGACCAGGCGATGGCCACAACCCTGTTCTCGCAGTCCTGCAAAGGCAAGCATCATCTCAAAATAAGCCCTCAAAACGTTCGCCGAGGTACTCACATGCGCCGGCAGAATGGAGCCGAGGTACTTGAGCAGCATTTTCCCTCATGACTGGCGGCTCCGCGTGCACGCGGGATCCTTGTGTGTGCCCGAGAAGTTGCTAGGCGACCCACCGTCGACATCGATACGATTACGATTTCATACTGACTTACTTGCTGAGTTTGTGCCTACTTAGCCGAGCACTAACGATTTCATAGACTTTGTACCGGAAGCTTAATGAGAGGATATATAGACTTCTTCTGCAAAAGAGATCGGGGTTTAGAATTGGTTTTGGGTTATTAGTACATATATGTATAATTTTTTATATCAATAGTAAGATTAATTAAAGAACTATTAAAAAAAAGAAATTCTTTATCCTTTAATTATTTGAGTATTTACGAACGTTATTGGAAGCACATTTTTTCGTTTCAAAATTATTTTTATTTAATTTTTAAATTCTTGATTTACACGTGTAGTTATTAAAATATTTTAAAAATGTTTTAAAAAGGTTTCAGTGCTTAACGATTGTCAAATCATATAAAAATCATGTAACTTACATAAATAAAAAATTTTAATATTTTCAATTTTTTAAAATAATAAGTTGTCAAAATTTTTGTAATGACGAATCCTTTTGAATTAAAAAAGCGCAAAACAAAATGTACTAACCTTTAATTATACGAAAATTTGTCAATTTCTTATAGTACACATCGTTATTATAAATCAACTTATAAGCAGTAGTAATATCTTCAACCATAGGATAATTAGCTCGCCGTCCTTGACGTCCGCTTTTTCTAAACACCGAGTCCGCAAACAAATGTTGCTAACGCTAACCTGCCAACTTATAAACCGCCACTTATTTTCGCCGAATCGAATTTCATAATATTGAATGAATTAAAGAACACTTGCAAGTTGAAACTTTCCCAACTTAACAGGTACCTATATATTATCGATCCAAACTAAACTCTCAGCGAAAATTCAAATCTCGCCTGCACGTTACTCGCGGCTCTGACGTCACATCACAACAATGTTGTGGCGCGCGCGCGGGGTTATGTCGCGCGCATCGATCACAACAACATAACCGTCCCGTCCGTTCCACCGTTGACTCGAGGAGGATGCGCGAGAAGTAGCCGCGACAGGAGGTAGTGATGGAGCCGGAGGTTCGAGACAACGACATCTACGGCCTCGTCACCGGGCTCTGCAAAAGTTTATACAGGCAGTACCACCAGCCTGAGGAAGATGAGCATCCATACCTTCTTCAAGAGGATCATTTCAGACTGATCAGGAAGCTGAGGTGTAGGGCGTACGAGATACTACTGAACAAGTCCAGCCAGGATTATGGTGTGTGGTGCTTTAATCTGGGAATGGAGGGATTTAATGTTTAAATGAGTTTTAAGTCATTTTCATTTTAAACGAAATGATTATTAAGTTTTCTTCGTTTAATGAGTGTATTTTTTTTAAATTAAGTCAAAATGGTACAGAAAGTAGAGTATTGCTATTAAGTGATAAACATAGTTTTAATTTTTAATTTTCTTTTAAAAGGATTTTTGATAATACATTATTTTCTGTTATTTATTTAATACTTTAAGTTCATTAAGCAATTTATTAAATTACAACTATAATCTTATTAAGCATGTATATGAAAACTAATACATAAATTTTTTTTTAGGAAATCGTAACGAATCATGTGATCCAATAGTAGAATTATTAAAATATGCCTATATATTAAAAGTTGGTAAAGGACGCTTATCACAAGCAGCACAATTACAAAAATATTTAGACGAGTTTATAGATAATGGACTGGATCCAGACTCTACAACTTATGCAACTTTACAATTTCTCAATGAACTCAAGTCTTTTGATTTTGACGATGAATCTACTTTGGTAAATAAAGATATGCTCATTTATTGTACTTTTCTATAAATTGTCGTAATAATTGAACACGCATTTATTTTAGGATATTTTTCATTACGGTAAACCACACCCACAATTACCTGAAATGGTTTATGACCAAAAAGATGTGCCACCCTTTCAAATATATCCAGCTGAATCGTTTTACCTGCCAAAAAAATTTGAATTGATGTTTAAGCAGAAACATAACAGTGTTATTAGATCAAATGTGGGTGAACCTGGAAGTAATTTGGCTTTATTAGGTCGATTTACTTCAACGTTCAATAATATTCAGAACATTACGTATGTACTTTTTTTATATGAATCTATCATACAATTTTATCGGTTACATTAAAAAAAAATTCTATTTTTATCAGGTACAAGAATAATTTTTATTCAAAATCAAATGAGCACAAAACAAACCTTTTTAAGGAACCTCACTCAATGTTGCAATCTTGTTTTGTACCTCAATTAAAAGTAAGTCTTAAAAAATAATAATTAAGTTTTTTATGAGAAAATTAAAAATTGTTAATTTTTAATAGTACTTAGAATTAGAAAATGAAGAGCAGCTTCAAGTTTGTAAAGAAGGAATTGTGACTGAGCCAGAATCCCCTTGGCAAAGCAAAGATACTGTACAATTGTTTGGAAGTGGTCTAATTTTTTCAGAAAGTGAAACTAAGATTTATGAAATAGATGATGAAGAAAGTGAGGAGAAAGAGGAAAATATGGACAAAATGTGGGAAAACGTGGATAAGATATGGGAAAACGTGGATAAAAATTCTGAATTTTCTAATCATAGAACTTGGGAGACCTTGGGATCGTGTGAACCACCAAAAGAGCCTCCATTTGTATCTGAGTGTGCAGAGGCTACTCTACATTTAGTAAATGTTGCACACGATAATATTTTGCCAACTTTGGTTCGTTGCCTGTTTAAAAAAATGCATTTTAAAATTCAATTTAGTTCAAGTTTATGTGCATTATTAAATAAAATTTGTGTTTGATTTTAGATTGCTCCTGTTCCCCAAGTTAATGAGGTTCCTGTTTCAGAATTTATAAGCAATATGAAACTTTTATTACTTGGAGTTGAATCAAGTACTTTCAAATATTATCCTACAGTAAGCAAAACTACTTTTTTATAAAGTTAAAAATTTTTATGTTCAGCTTTTAAAATATAATTTATTATTTTCAGACTGGATTTGGTTTAAAAAAGAATGTAGCAATTCATGGTATAAGTCCAGAGTCTCTTGAAAATATGTGTTTCGAAATAACTAGTTGGGGTACTTGTTATAGAAATCTGGCCAATTTAATCGTTCCTGACCCGCAAACTGGAAAATTACAAATAGAAGGACTTATTTTTAAAGTGAGTTTACATGACTGATTTGATACATTTTATACATGCTCATTAAAAAAAATTTGCAGGCTCTATGCGGTAGTATTAAAGAATTCCTGGTCTTCTATCGCGCTGCTGTTCTTCGTGTATCAATAATAGATGAAGACAATCCAGGGCCGTTACAATTTTTGTCAAAATTAAGACAATTAGGTAAATTGATTCTTAAAGTGGCAGGACTTTGTCGCTGTGATAATCACAGTGGAACAACATTGGGCGAAGGCATAGGTATTTTGACGCATATTTATGAAGAAGTCACTAAAGTTACGGAGCAAAATGTGGCTTTAGTCTTTTATTCGATATTAAAAGACTGTTGTGAAATATATTTTCGGTAAATAACAATCTTTAATTGTTCCCCATTTAAGTAAGAATATGCAAATAAAATACATCAAATTGTTTTAGATTTTTACAACAGTGGATTTTTGAGGGTGTCTGTACAGATATTTATGAAGAGTTCATGATTAAAGTTCGGCCTCAGTACGTTCGAACTCGAGGACATCGTTTTTGGACAAGAGCTTTTAGTATTAACAAAAAATTAGTTCCTGGATTCATATCAGAATTAGCAGATTCAATTTTGCAATGCGGAAAAGCAGTAACGTTGCTGAAAATGTGTGATCCTCAAGTTAGTATTTTATAATCATCTTATAAATTACTTTATAAAGAATCAATTACAAATATGCATTTTTGCAGAATCCTTTGTGCCGAATGTCTGTGTCAAGTCAACCACCGGTGCGGGTTTGTTTGAGTGTAGGGATGTTGAGAGAACAGGTTAAATTTTATGAAGAGTATGTAACAAAGGGGGAAATAGAACAGGGGAAGGTTGTATCAATTTCCTCAGCAATAGAAGAACAAAAAGAAGCAGAGAAAATAAGAGCTGACCTCGTGATCGCAGCTCAACAAAATACCTTAACGAGGCTGAAAAGTAAGTGCTATAAGATACAAGATCTTGTTGAATGAATCGCAATTTAAAATAATTTTGATAAGTATACATTCTACTTTTACACACTTTTGTAGAAGAACGAGAAGATGCCCGCAGAAAAATAATAAAAGAAAAAAGCGAATTTTTGACTCAATTAAAAGATCAAGCTGAAGCAGCTGCTCTGAGGAAAGAAAGAGATCGTGATGCAGAACTTCTTGCAGACAAGCTGCTTATGGAAAAAATTATCAAACTCGAAGAAGACGAGAAAAATACTGAAAAAGAAGAAAGGCAAGTTTCAAATAGTAATTTTAAAATACTTATTTGTATATATATTAAATTAATCGTTTATAAATTCTGCAGGGAAAATACCATAAAGTATTATAATGAATTGGCTGAAGAAGCGAAAAGAAAACGAATACACACAGAATGGAGAATTCGAAGGATGAAGTTGTTTGATGAAAGAATATTTGCTATATCTGATTTGAGAAAAGAATTTATTAATACCCCAGACACACCGGAGGCAGCTTTCAGCTTTGATCAAAAAAGTTTAGACGAAATAAAGCCAACAAATAAAGAAAACGATTTATTCGCTGAAAGCAAATTAATGGAAAAAGATAATAATAACGAACCAAAAGAAATAAAAGCAACTGAAAGTTCTGAAGTTGATTCTAAACACGGAGAAAGTTCAAAAGCTGAAACTTTTATTATTTCCAAACCAGTTCTTGAAAACAACGAAGAAGAAGGAATTCTAAGTGAGGACGAAAACAGCAATCCTATTTCTACAAAAATGGATGAATCGTCTTCAAAAAATCAAAATTTCAACGTTCAGGATGAAAAAAATCAAAACCTCGGTATATCAGATCAACAACATCGAAGTGTTAATACTGAGCAAAGTTCAACGAAAGCAATTAGACCGACTGTACTAGATATTACCAGCGTAAACCCCCAAAACTATCCAAAAGACTTCGACATTCTCGACGGCTTAAAAAATGAAAATCAAACCACCAATGATAAAGCCCTAAATTTGTTATATCGTAGTGGAATGGATAATATGACTCAAGCCCAGCGCAATAAGTTAAAAGTTCTTCAACAAGAATACGGAGTTACACCGAATAATAATGAATCAACTACGATTCTTTTTGCGATGGAAAATTCTGAAAATAAATCGAAAATAACTGAGGTCGAAATGAATAGGTTGAGGAATACTCAACATATAACTCACTTAAATTGGAAAGATATAGATCTTAATAGCCAATTTCAAATATCTAATTTAAATAAGGATGAAACGAATCGAGAAAACACAGAAATCGAAACGAATCGATTAAGAAATACGCAACATCTTACTCACTTAAATTGGGAAGGTGTAGATCTTAATAGCCCGTTGCAAATATCTAATTTAAATAACGATGAAACGAATCGAGAAAAAACAGAAATCGAGACGAATCGATTAAGAAATACACAACATCTTACTCACTTAAATTGGGGTAACATAGAAAATCAAGAAAAGAGGGAAAGTAAAGAAGAGTCGAAGGAAGAGAAAACGGAAATTCAAATTAACAGACTAAGGAATATGCAGCATCTAACGCACTTAAATTGGAATGAAATTGAATTAACAGAAGTTCTGAAGGAAAAAGGTGCTTTAAGTGACGCTGAAATAAATAGAAACAAAGTAATGTCCAGCTTTTACGATCGCATGAATGAAGTCGAAGCCATTCCAATAAGAGCAGAAACTTTAACTGAATGGCAAAAGAACAGAAATAAAAACTTAGCTTGCCACATCGAACAATTTAATCAAGATATCAATAGATTCGAAAATGAGCAGCAAAAGGAAACAACGCCGATGTCAACAACAACGGACCATTTTACCACCTCAACATACAGTAGTTGCATGCAAATACAGAGTAGCGAAAATACTCCGTTTTCAGAGATCACGAATCATAGTGATATGTTATTCACTAAATCTTCTGATGGAACATTATCGGAAAGTACTTGGCACACAACTCAATCCCGAAAATCCAAATTTTTCCCTGATACTCCATCTTTTCCAAATTTTATTGGCTTCGCTTCCGTTCCTAGTACACCGAGCGCTGAATCTTTACAGTTGACTGTAGCTGACGTTGAAATGATCGATACGACTTCACTGCAGGTCTTTCTTAAAAAGTCGGTAATTATTCCACTGTCGGTGCAGAGTCGCCTTGTAAATAATGCCATCATTAAGGTAAAAATAAATTGTTTGTATATTAACGTTTAAGTCACATAATCTTCAATTATTAATGTAAAAATATGTATTCTATAGTATCTCGTAAATCAGCACAATATGCTGTCTCACTTACATAGTTTACGAAGCTACTACTTTTTGCTGAATGGAGAATTTGCCAAAACCCTCATGAAATTAGTATTTACGAAACTGTACGCAGCTAAGGAACCAAAGGAGCTATTCAATTCATCAACTTTGACAAACTTCCTTGAAAAGGCGCTTGTAAGTTCTCTGAGTACTACTTACGCTAATTCTGAACTACTCAGTTTGTCAGCTATTACTGATGATGTTCCTACTTTCCTACAGGTATTAATTAAAATCAATTTTCTTGAACAAATATTTTTCAGTCCTAGTAGAGATTAATATAATAATAAATTAAATATGTTTTATTCTATTTTTAGACATCGAATCCAGAAATCCTGAGTTGTCTTTCATTAAAGTACAAAATATCATGGCCCTTAAACATAATATTCAATGATATCGTATTACAGCAATACAGCAGAGTATTTAAGTTTTTACTGATGGTTGGTCGTGTCCTTTGGGTATTACAAGAAGATTTCCACATTTTAAAAATCGAAAGAAAAGCTTCCATAACAAAAAACCATCACAAGGTAAATTTGTTTCTTTCACTTTTATGAATCTTTTTACCATTGAATTATTATCTTTTACTTATATATACATCGAAAAATTTTCCATTTATAGCTCCAACTCTACAGATATTCAATGATGCAATTCATGAATGCACTGCACACTTACTTGACATGCAGTGTTTTGCACGCAAGCTGGTCGGAGTTTGAAAAGGAGCTAGAGAAGGCAACTACTCTTGATGAAGTTTATGACACACATGTCAGTTATATAAAGAAAATTTTATCGAGGTAATGAATCAATAAAAAGAAAATAGAGTGCTTTTGAAAGCGAATCGATTCTATTCGAACTATCTTTATTCTCAACAGCGTATTATTTAAAATATAGAAAATACTTTTGATGTAAAGTATTCTTTTTTTTTAATATTACACTATAAAATAAATTTTTTGTTATCTTTTTAGGTGTATGTTAAACACATGGGGTGAAAAAATGCGCAAATGTTTGTGTAACATATTCAAAGTTGTTTTAAAATTTCACAATCGCATCAGAGCACAAAAGTGGACCAGTGACTCTCAGCAGTCCGAGCCGAATTACGAGAATCTCGAGAAGATGTACATCGCTTTCTGCGAGCAGAGAGCCTATTTGGCCCATGTAGCCGAGAAACTAGCCAATAGTGGCTATCAACCCCATCTCATGCAGTTCCTGCACGCGCTAAACATAAATCATCGCTACGACCTCACTTCCAAGAAGTAGATTAAGAGAGCCCATATATTTTCGTAAATACCAAAAAACTGAAAAGCTTCAAAATCAAACGACTTTCTATTATTGATTTCTGTAAAGGTTGAAATTAAACGCACAGCAATAATTATTTAGAATAGTCTTTCAAAAATAGGTAAATAAATGATAGTTTAGTGCAAATTGATTTAAGTGCTATATTAATTATTATTTGCCATTTATGTAAAAACTTGTTAATTAATACTATAAAAAATGGTTTAAAATTTGAAGCAACTGAATGTTTTTTCATTCATTAAAAAAGCAAGGAAATGCTTCCTTTTGTTAATAATCTTGAAAAAATTTTTGAATATCTGTTTATAAATTGATAAGTTACAGTTTTATCAAACTGAAAAAGCCATACATATGATACTCAAGTCTCGTTAATTTTAAACTTATACTATAGTTACTTATTATTGCATCACAACGCATAAAATATTAAAATACCACCAACCTTGAAAACGACTAACACAACTATATTTTTTGAACTACGTTTTAGTACTAGCGAAATCATTGTATTTTAAACAGATAAATGTTATACGTAAGTTAAGCTATTTAAAAAATTTGTTGCTCAAATAGGTTCATTTAAATTTATTTCGGAATATGTAAATTTTAATATTGTTCTAAGTACGTGTAATCTAGATTAGTGAACAAATTATTCCGCGAATAAATTGTTCTATGATTCACGAGCTTTCTCGTCCACGTTGCATGCATTAATGGCCTTAAATAGATAAATTTCATTGAGAAATACAAATAGAAAAATATAAAGTGTAAACATATATTTACTTCTAGTTTAATTAAAAATTTCTTATAAAATAGCAAATATTTGTATTTCTTTATTGCTATTTGTTAAAATGATGCATAAATGATATTAGTCTTACAGATTGCTTGTTTAACTGCTTATCTCGTTATTAATTTATTATTGTTAAAAAAATTAAAATTACATAACATTAAGTTAGAAGTAAAATTGATAATCTGTGGATTATGTTGCGTACTCTTTTTGTATAATCATTTTTGTACATAATTCGACGAATTTTCATTCATTTTAATTATAAAACATGTTTGTACTTATGTAAAAATGTATAGAACATTCTTTATCTAGTTATTATTTTTTTAACTTGTTACAGTAAAGAACGAGAATTAAACAGAAAATTGAAATGTTTCTATAAAATGTGTATATAATTATACTACAAAAATTCACTTGGCAAAAAAAGCTTATCAATTGATATCTTAAAAATTAAATTTAATAAAGAAAATAGATAAAATTCATTTTTGTATCAGATTATTTTAAGTACCATTAAATATTTTGTTATTATTTTCCGTTTACATAAATAATTCGTGACAAAAAATTAAAATTAAGAAAATTATAAATCAAAAAGATAAATTATTATTAAAGAATAAAATCTCAGTACTCTAGAAAGAATAATTTTAATTGTTTAAAATAGAATTTCATATGCCAAAAAAGTAATTAATTGTTGACTGTTTAAGATTATTTCAATAAATTCTTTCGAAGAAATTTAAAAACCCATTTTTTAAAAGTCTTTTAGTCTTTTAAATTTTGCTCGATGATCGATGTACTCGCAGCTAAGTTCATGGCATGTTGGCCAGCAACACCACTGTATCCAAAGTTCAGTTCGGTAGGCGGTATTCGGGGGAGTTGCACTCATTCATATATCCACACAGCCAACCTATAAGTGTAGTATGGAGCTGAATTCCAATAAAATTCCAAAGCTCTGAATGTATCCTCTGCTATCCGCCGACCGAAAGCTAAGGATCATCCGAAAAAGCAGTGACAGTTTAGTGTTTCCCGATCGTCTTTCCAATCCTGCTTTTTCAGCCGCTTCTTCGCCTCCTAAAAACCCAGCAGCAACTGCATAACCTCTATTTTCCCAGGAGACGACGTAGTCTGACGTCCTGGGGTTAACATTATCGTCGAGCTTTAAAGTGCACGCACGGTGGCTGCACGCTGCGCTCACACAGCTTGCGTATTCAGGCCAGGGACTTTTGACAAGATAGAACACCCGATGGCTCAAGTGCCATCAGTGCCGTGCGGCCATATTGGCAACTTGTGACTTCGCCAGCTCTCAGGGGAGGAAAATCTTATTCTCTCTCTCTCTCGTTCAAGCTCGCACACACACTCAGAGAGCAGCAGTAGCTTCGTCCTTCCTGTTGTATGTCTTGAAAATTGACAGAAGAGAGAACGGACTCTAAGTTCCGACTAATTATGCCGTGGACGCTCGCCGAGAGATCCTAACGCGAACTCGCTCGTTTGTTGTGGCTCGCGAATTCTTTAACTCGATTTTCTAGGCCTTCTAAGGACTTTAAAATGGTAAGTGCATTGGTCTTCTATTGCTGCTGATCTCTTAGGGCCTAAAACTACTTAAAAAATTGGTATTCTTGCTTGTAGAGCTTCTTTGGATTTGGCCAATCCGCAGATATTGAGATCACACTCGATGGTGCTGATACTAGGAAGACTGCGGATATCAAGTCTGAGGATGGCAAGAAGGAGAGGCACTTGCTATATCTCGATGGAGAGACAGTATCTGGCAAGGTAAGAAAGATATCTGTAAAAATCATGCAACAGGGTGAAAAAAACCTTACTTAATTTAATCAAAACTTAAAAAAATACTTGTGGTGGCGTTAAAAAATTTGTTTAAATATAGTATGTATAGTATGTGGTACTATATTTTTAATAAAAAATAATTTCAAGGCTTCTTTAAAAACTTGAAATATGTGTTTCCTACAATATGCTTACATAACCTTGATATGAGTATGACTCAAAAATCATTAATAAGTGTCAATCATTTTTGTCTATTAGATAATTTTCGGCTTGAGGAAAGCTGGCAAATTGGAGCATCAGGGTGTTAAAGTAGAGTTTATTGGACAAATAGAACTCTACTATGACAGAGGCAACCACCATGAATTCACTAGTTTGGTAAAGGAACTAGCCAGGCCTGGTGAACTAACACATAATACAACTTATGAGTTTGAATTTGCCAATGTGGAAAAGCCATTTGAGAGTTACACTGGCTCAAATGTGCGACTAAGATATTTCCTTAGAGTGACAATCGTTAGAAGACTTAGCGACATTGTTAAAGAACTTGAGCTTGTTGTACATACCCTTAGTTCCTATCCAGACATGAATAATCCAATCAAGATGGAGGTCGGCATTGAAGATTGCTTGCATATCGAATTTGAATACAATAAAAGCAAGTGAGTAACAGATTTTTCAATGTCTATAACTAATAACAAACAGTGCAATAATCAATATCTTTTCCCAGATATCACTTAAAAGATGTAATTTTGGGAAAAATTTATTTCCTGCTGGTTAGAATCAAGATCAAGCATATGGAGATAGCAATCATCAAAAGAGAAACCACTGGCTCTGGTAAGCAATCTATCAAGAAACAACATGCCACAAGCATTTGTTTCTTTTTGTATGTGCATGTATTCTGTAAAAGATATAAAGACTACATTTTTTTTTGTAACTGCTTTTGAACGTTTTGCTTATTCCTGTAAGTTTAATCAGAGTATATTTTCGCAGGACCTCACACATTCACGGAAAACGAGACAATAGCTAAATATGAAATTATGGATGGTGCACCTGTTAAAGGGGAGTCTATTCCAATCAGGGTGTTTTTAGCGGGTTACGATTTAGCGCCGACAATGCGAGATATAAACAAGAAATTTAGTGTGAGATATTACTTGAATCTTGTTCTTATGGATGAAGAAGATCGTCGATACTTCAAACAACAGGTTCGTTTTTCTTATTACATTTTTTGTAATTATTGCTCCACTTTTACTATACTCCAGTTCCAGCTATTCACTTGATTCCCGAGTTTAATCATGTGACTTGTTTTAAAAGAAATTTAAAAGAGATATATAATATCTCTCTATCAATTATCTTACATTACTCACAAGCTTAACTATACTGTTTTTCTAGTAAAGTGATGCTTAATTAAGCAAACCTGTTTTTCCATCTTGAATTCATTGATGTTGACAAACTCATTGTTGTATCACTTACATATTTAAATCTACGAACCTTGAAAAAAAGCCCACCATTAACAAAAAAATGATTAACATACTTAAACAAAATTCCATTTTAACTTTAAATTTGATTTTCTCTCTATCAGGAAATTACGCTCTGGAGAAAGGGCGAGAAGAGCCGAAAATCGCAGTCGGCCTCGCCGCACCTGCCGTCGCATCTTGTCTCTGCGGAAACGGGCTTCCCTCAGGGTGCTGCGCAAAACGGGCCTCCACAAGTAGCGGCGAATTCAGACCAGCAGCAGCAACGAATCGAAAATTCTCAAACGAATCAGAACGACGAGGCGGAAGGCCTTTTACCGAGTGAACCTCTGCTGCAGGCTGCTGCTCCCATCGAGGGCATGACGCGCGAACAAGGCGACGGAGAGGGCGACAAGGACGTTAGTCCAGAGAGTCAGTGAGGAAGGAGTTTTTGCGACTCGGTGCCATGTTCAGCCGAGTTCTGAATTATACTTGAGGTGGTGCGCCGGGGCGAAACTGAAACCGGGGCCGAAGCGACTCTTGTTATTAAGATTTTTATTTTCATTGCGCAGATCTGCTTCAGTACAATGATCTTTATGTATATTTTTGCTATGATTTCTTAAAAGTACACTTGCAGTACGTTGTTAAAGTGCATTGGTAAATGCAAGTTTGGATGGTTTTCATCTGTGAATCTCTATGGCAAAATTAGATACATTCGTAATCATATTGGTTTCTCGTAGAACGGTGACTAAGATTTCGATCAGCTACTCAAATGCTGGCGCACCACCGTCATGATGTATGTTGAGATTAAAACACACGAAAATAACATTTGAGAAATGCGTTTAGAGAATATCTAATAACTTAATTAATAACAATTTTTAGTCGCTTTTATATGATATTTTTAAAGTTATATTTCTTAAAATAGGTGTTTTCGTGTGTTCTTAGACTCTGCTTGCATAATCATGTGTGTATAATTCATGCGAGATTGGAGTATACATTGGTTCCGACGTCATATTAGAAAACACGATTTTTACGTCGTATAGTGAATAGTTGGAACTTCTTTTATAAAAAGAAAAGCATTGGGAGTTATATAGCATGGATGAGAATTGTACATATTTCGACTGTGTATACAAATGATTGGAGGTTTGAATTTCGAGATTCTCCAATTGTCATGTCTTTCCATCGTCAACTTTACTTTCTGCAATGAGGTAAAGTTAGCAGTGAACCATCATCAAACGATTATTGGACTTTTTTGGTCAGTCGAAATGACTGTTACGAGAACAGTCTTGAATTGTAAGTGGAAGTATCTCACAGTGATTTAGACTATCAAATGTGAGGTTTATGAAATACGTCCGCTGGAATAACGAAACCCGAAAACCCGATTTTTCCATGACGTTTTTTAAGAGAAACAGAAAACTTCTTCCCCGCAAATGGATATCTATTTCCATTTCTTAAGTTTATAATTGTAAAAATATATGATGTTCTTAAACTTAACGAAGACGATGGAGTATTTCATCACGAAAAAGTTTCGTTCTTTACAGAATTATAATGGATACTTTTTTAAAATGAACAAAATCTGTATATATAATTGGATGTACGAATTTTTAGAAGCATGCTTTTCTCATAAACCGAATTATTTGTAAAATTATTTATTCTGATGAAATATTTCATATCTTGAAGTTTATAGTCATTTATACATATATTTTATTTGTATGCATGTGTAAATAACACAAATGAAAAACTGTCAGTTATATTAAAAGAAAATCATTGTTATGCCTGAAGATTTTAATTTGTGTCAGCTCAATCTAAGAAAAGGCAGAGGTGATTTTGTTTAATGATGATTATATTTTTTAATTAAGCAGATTTTTTTAACTTTGAATAAATACTCACAAGCAGAAGGCCATATATTTCACAGCAAATAGTAGTCAGTTTTTATCAATATATTAAGAAGCAACTTCAGCCTTTTTTTTCGTGCCTGACAGTATAAGTAATATAATTGTAACTAACAATTCACGAAAGCAAAAGAAAATTGGATAAGGAATTCAACAGCCCTAATCGAGTCAACAGAATTGTTTATATATAAAGTCTATTATGTATATTTATGAGGGCCAAGGCAGGCCAGCGGTTCGATTTTTAAGATTCCGCAGCACTGACGAATAATTTTTTGCGATGCAATGTTATATGTATAAAGTGTCTCGAAAAGAAGCAAATTGATTTTTAAAGTCAAACGATTCAAAATTCTCGGTGTAGGCTGTTAATTAAAATTTTCAGACACTAATTTAGTGATTTTTATAAAAGGGATAAACTGAATTTTTACAAATCAAAATCACTGTAAAGTATTTTCATTATAGATTTTTTAACCGCAAGTTATTAGCTTTTTAGGTATTTTCAGAGGTGTCTGACGAGTTTTAATTGATAATGTATACTGTGAAAGACGCAGATAAGCATTGCGAAGTCGCATGATATCTTTATTGGGTGGCGCAAAAAACAAAAAATACATACATATGCATTACACATTTTCTAGATTTTTGAAAGTGAGAGAGAATGAGAGATTGATAAAAAAAAAGCGATCATCTTCTATATACTTTGTTATTTGTTGACCAAAAAAATTTCAGAGAATTACGAGAGATGAAAAGCGAGTGTGCTGAGTGAATCGTAGATTATTTTACATGTGAAATAATGTATATATATACATATATACATAAATATATTATTATCATACAACAGTTGTTGCCTTTATATTTACTTCTAATGTCCACCTAATGGAAAATTCTTATTATACTTATAACTTATTTAGTAAAGCGTTTTCTATATTAAAATGTATCAGCTTTTATTCTAAAATTCTTAAGACAATTTTTTCAAGAGTAACTGCTTCAGTTCCCGACGATATCCACGTAGTCACTGATAAATTATCAGGTTTCGAAATGCGGTTGTGCTTTACATTTTTTTATTCGATTGTTTACACAGACGGACAGGCGATTGCTGCTTTCTTCTAGCTACTATGCTATGTATAGAAAGAACGTTAGTTTCTTCATCGCAAAGCTCTGTTTGGTAAAGCCTACCTATGCGGTCTGTTTCACGGCTTGATAAGAGATAATGAGATGCGCTGCATAGTGCGCGTGTGTGATTCAATGTTTTTGGTTCGGTCCGTACGTTCCTGGACTACTGGTTTGATAGAAAAATTAAAAATATTACGAGAGTCCAGTGTATTTGGCTTTGGCATTGATTTCGCACAAAGTTACGTTAAATAAATTGCAAGTCATTTGAATTTTTCTTCTCGGAAACTCAAAGCCTATTAAAATGTTGAAATAAATTTGTAGAATAAATTTTGAAAAGCCGGCCTATCAAATTTCAAAACTATACTAGAAGCTCGTCCAGCTAATAATAGTCGTAAGGTGTAAACGCTCGGGGCGATAAGAAAATAAAGCGCAGGCCAGGCAGGCAGGCAGGCAGACAGGCACCGTAGGCTCAAAAGTATAGCAGCAAAGAAGAGAGGTGGAACTCTGCGGAAAAGCGTCGGCAACAGAGCAGCTGCAGTGGCGCGCGCTCGGCTTGGTAAGGTTAGGTTCGGTGGTTGTCCCTCAGCGAGAGCAGCTCTCCTGGACGTTGACGGTAGCGTATGTGTGCGTGCGCGGCGGTTCTCGAGCTCGACAGCAGCAGAGGAAGCAGCGAAGTGTCCCGGGGAAGCTGAGAGGAAGAGCGAGCGCACCAGGCGGTGCGCGGACATGGAGACGTGGTGGAGCAGCGGCGAGTGAGTGAGAGAGAGTGTTTATTGTCGGTGTGTGCCTTGTTGTCGCGCTGAAGCCTACCCACAGAGCCTTGAATGAAACTCAAGAAGCGCAAGAGCCTCTGCGCCCAGTGCGTGAGCATGCCAGCCAAGGTCTCCAAGAAGGTCGTAGGCATGATCATCAGAAGTCGAAAGTCCATCATGCAGGACGGTGTAATTACGGTAGGTGTTTAACAGCTGCTCCTGGAGCCAAGAGCATAGGTTATACTTGTGGCTCCCACACAAAGGAGCCTTGACAGTGACTAGGGCTCTCTAATGTGAGTGAACACCTAGAAGCTGGATTATCTGGAGGAATGTCACCTCTTATCAAAACTCACTTTTTATCTCAGATGATTCTTTGGTCTTGATAATAAAACAGTAATGGCGTAAACGTGCAGCCACATTTAGTGAATAAAAATGAAGGTAATCTTTCATACAACTTGTTTTTTATTTCTCTACGCTCATACGACTCTTTTGTAATTCAACAGACACATTAATTACACTTGTTTACTCAAAAGAGGGAAATAAAAATTGGCTAATGGATACAAGCGCAAGGGTTGTAGCCATTTGGTCTACTCGTAGTTGCATCTCAGAGTCAACAACCAGCTTGCTTTATTTCATTTTTATCAACAGACTTTCAAGTATCCACCGAACAAAGACTAATCTTTAGATATTCTTGTTTATGCACAAGAAAATCATTTAATAAACAGATGTTTTTGCATTTGATAGTTGAGACTCGTTCAACAAACAGGTGTTAAGAAAAACTCTTTGTTCCTCGTGGACTGACGTGTCACCTCATTGATAAAATAGCAGATTACATCGAGCCTTTATTTCACTCCCAGGCAGCCAAATCAATTGCTTCTCCATTGATCTACAACATTGACACAAAAACTGTCCCAATCACCATTGCAAAAGCCCCCTTGGGCAACATCAGGCTCCTGCACCCAGAATCTCGTGGCGCTGCGATAAGGTCGATTCGGATTTCCCTGGATCTCGAGAGATGCCTCGAGGAGCTGACGTAATCCGAGCTCAGCACGCGACGAAAAAAGATGAGCCGCTTTTATGACTGAAAAAGCGGATATGCCGGCGTTCGACGAGGGCCCGCCGATAAGTTGTGTTATGCGCTCGGCCACGTTTTTTAATCGTCGTCGAACGCTTTTTACTGCCGCAGACTCCTGATATCATTCGGCGCTTGCTTCGAAAGTGGAGTAAAGTCTAAATAAGAGGCGAAGGCAATCGTGAACGCCGACTCGTGATTCAATTGCTCCAGAATCTAAATTGATTCGGTTGACTTACTGGGAATTCTCGGTTGATTCACGAGGAAAGTTGGCGTTTCAATCCATAAACTTTTTAATTCGAACTAAAAATTCCATTAAAACAAACGAATGCATCCTATTGTGAATATTTAGCTGCATATTTGGTTGATTCGATGAAATTTTTTTCTGCCCAACTTCGACGAATGCGTGAAAACCCGCCTCCCCATTGACTCCCGCGGTTTTACACCAAAAATCAGGCCCGCTTGTTTCGGATTTGAAGAGCGGCTAACCTAGTTTTTCGTCGTGCGATTTTTCACCTATCTAAAAAAATTCTGGGAGTACGTGACGCCTCGTATACACTGCGCGTTCATGAGGGCTGACATTTCAGGAGTTATCGCAGACGGACTCTTTTTTTCATTTGAGATTATATTGTTCTTTCGCAAAGTAAACAATTGCGCGCTGATTTTTCTGCGAGCTATTTTCGTGTCAACGTACTTTACTTATTCCAGTTCGTAAAGTTGAAAATTATAAAAATTCGACCGAACGTAAAAGCCGTCATTTTTTTCCGACAGTTTGTATATACGTGGCATATAAATGTTCTGTCCTACCACGATGTGTTTAAAACACTAAAAGGAAACACCTCAGTAAACTCGAGGGAGATAACACGTGGAAAAAAGTTAGGTACGCTTCAAAAGAATTTTGTATTCTCCCCGCCCGAAACCCATGAAACTCTCTCCCGGCAAGATAAAAATTCGGGTTCCCAACGAGCAAATGTACATGTGTAGACGAGCGTCCGTTAATCGGCGTTTCCTACCTGGCCGGCTTATCGCGGCCTCCGATTCACGTATTGTATACGTCAAGCGCCTTAAAATCGCGCGTGAATCGCGCCGTTTTCCCGACGTCGTGGATCGTCGCTTTTTGTTTGACGTAAACACAGGACGCAAATCGCTGCTCCTTTAGTGAGAATTGAAATGCTTCGGCCTGGGTTTCTTGAAATGAAACAGATGATTACTAAGAGGGAAAATATAATCGAGAAGCTGGTTTAAGTGTAAGGGGGTGCAGTTAAATAAAAAATAAGTAGTAATAAACGCACTCATTATATTTAAGAGAACGAATAATAAATCTTCGGCATTCTTAATAGAAGTCAATTTGTTCAAAGCATTTTCGAAGATTAATCAAGTCATTTTTAGATTAAGAATTGGCCGTTTGACTAAAGCGACGAGTAAATGTCCCCTCATTGGACAATAAATCGTTTCATTAACAGTTCATTTAAGCTTAAAATTGTTATTTCTCCACTGGAAATGCTACGGGTACTTACTAATTTCTTTTGAACATTTGACTTGAATTACTTCTTTATAAAATTGCAGACCTAAAAGAACAAAAAAAAAAAAAAAAAAAATTAATAAGAGATACTTTATTTTAATAAATGAATTACGTCTTGTACAGAAACTAGTTTTAATAAAGAAGATTTTAATTTTCTGCTTAATCATAAATCTTTTGTAAATCCAATTTACTCGTTTCGTCCTAAAATGTCCTAAATTGTTTCTCTTTTTCTTCAGCGTGCTGTTTAAAGTTTGGCCTGAACTTTTCAAATCTAGTCTCATAGATATATATCGGGTGGCATATGCAGTTGTACTAAAAGTTAGGATATTCTTTGGGTCTAAATTAATATGACTGTTTAAACAAAAATTAAAGAATTCACGATTCTTTATTGTTAAACCGCATTTCAAAAATAACGGCAGGTAGTGAATATATGGGACCAGATTTGCAGAGTTCAGACGAAAAGTTTCAACTCGATTCATTGATTTTCTTTCAAACAGCACACCTGGAAAAAAAAGAAAAAATTTAGGACATTTCATGATGAAACAGGATAAATAAAAGAAAGCACGTAATTTCTTTATTTCTTACTAACATATTTATATATACGTGTAATACGGCGTACGTGTCGTATTTTAAATTAGAAAAAAATATAATCTCCCGGTAAAATCTATATACTCTTACGTCGGTTTAAAGTTTTAATAACTTAGAAATTCGCTACACGAAAATTAAACGCACGAAAACATTTACATTATATCGTGCAAGGGTATATATATTAATTCATTATTCCCAAAGCCAAAAGTTAAAAAACGGAATTTCTGGCGTTCGAAAAATTTATTCGACCGCAATAAAAATAACTCGATTTTCCAAAAAAAAAAGAACTTGAATCCGTTCCAATATGCATTTCTCCTCTCGTTTTTTTTCGTGCCTACGGCGCGGCCGCTCTTTTATTATGCAGGTAGAACGGAGGGGCAGGGAAACTGGAATAAATTGGAATTGTTCCACAATCTTGAAGACTGTGAATCATGGAAAATTGGAGCCGCGCAATTTTACGGCAAACAAACTGCAGCTCTTTTTTGTGCAGCGGCGCGGTTTTTCTCTCGCTCTTGTGATTATGATTTTTATACTGCATTTAATTAGTCTCTCCTGCGTTTCGTGCTACTCCCACCCCGCTGCATTAATTTATTACGCGGAGAAAGCATAAGCAAGATGAAAAAGGCTCGTTTCGCGTTCGTGGAAGCTATCACACTTTGTTTCAATTAATTAATTGAGAATGTTCTTAATCTTGTCTTTCTAGACTCTATAATAACAGTCCATTATCAGCTGAGAAATAATCAGTTATTTTTGTCACTTTTGCATAAGATAGTGGAGGCGTACAAAGTAATCTTCCAGTGAGATAACAAAGCAAATCCGTGATATAAAATTAGATTTATGCGATTTGCTAATGGATTTATTCCGAAAACAAAAGATTGCTTTTATTTGCTTTTATATTGCTTAAATAGTTCGTCAAGAGGAATTTTTCGAACGAATCTAGTTAAATTTGATTAGAAAAAAATTACTTCGCAATTTCCAAAAGACAACGAAATTTTGAGTGAATTTTTCCGAGTCGCGAAATTACGATCTATATTTTTAGGGATCAATTCGATCATCTCTCCTTCCCGAACACAAATATCCCACCAGAATTCTAATTGCCCAATGAAAATGCAAAGATTCAGCCGCGATCGAAAATCCCGAAAATAGGAGTAAACGCCAACATCTGGCGCTACGTTTCCGCGCGAAAACAAGCCCCCCTCCCCTCCAAAAAGAAAGACGCTTCCCTCAAGAAAACAAGCCCGCCCCGCCGCGCGACGTCGCACCTGCCATCTCGGCTTCGGAGAGTAATATAAAAGAATCGCGGCTCTCTCGGCCGCCGAAAAAAAAAATGGCATTATCGATCGGGCTCTCTCTCGGGGCTCTCTCGGTGCGCGGCGGGGTTATTAGCTTCTGCAGCGGCTCGGCGGCCTCCCTCGCCAATTGCCGGCAATTTGCGCGCGTCAAGGATACGCGATCGAAGCGCGCGCGATACGTGCGTGTACGTGTGTGTGTGTGTGTGTGTGCGCAAGGCGAAAGTCGGCCGCGCGCTTTTCCAGTCGCGCCTCCGGAGAGCGATCCGTATCGCCGCTAGGAAATTGTCAATGAGCGGAGAGGCTGTTGGCAAATTTCGGCGATGCAGTGTACGAAGCAGGATCGCTGTACTTTCAAATTTTGGAATCGCTCTTCCGGAGGTTGGCGGAAGGCAGCTGTTGAATTCGCCGATTATCAACCGACGGATCGGTGATCGAGAACTTGCGATGCTCGTTTCTTAATTTCCTTACTATTGTTTCTTACTCTGGAATTAATAGGTATATAATCTTATCTCCATCTCAGAGCAGAGCTTTTTTTTACTGTAATTTAATTATACGATGACGATGACAAATACGAATTTATTTACCGGCAAAAAATTGACATGTGCCATAGATGATAAAACAGTTTTAATCAAGAATATTAAAGTATGGAAAGTTTTGTACCTTTTTAAAATTGCTTTTTTTCATAAAGAGCGTTACCCGTTTTTATGACGCGTTTGCGAATTATCATTTAATAAATGTTCCTATTTCCACATTATTAATTCGTAACATTAATTTCGTACAATTGCCAAAATTGAAATTTGAAAATTCAAGAACATTTATGTAACTTAAAAGTTCGGACGTTCCAAGCCGACACTCCCAGAGGCAAAGCGCAAAGCTCCGCTTATCTTAATCGAGATTGACAATCGTTAAAAGTAACCGCCGAATTTTCGCCCGACTCAGATGCCGTTTGAAAAATGAAACCGAAGCTCAAAGTCGTCGCAATAGTCATCGAACCCAACTCGCCTAGAAACGTCGATTTTTTTTCTCGCTCCGGAACTGCATCCACTTCCAGATAAATAACAAAAAAAAAAAACAAAAAAACGTCTCCGGCGGTAACCTCGCATCGCGTTTCGATCGGCGGCCATGGGGTAAGCGCGCGACGTAAAGCCTCGTTACGGCGGGTGATGCCATTAGTAATTACTGGCGCTGCTCGCCGCGCGACGAGGCGGGATTAAAAATTGACGGCGATACATCGGCCTCCGCTGATAATCCTCTTAATTAAGCAGAGGCTAATAATTCCGACGACGGGCTTTCAAACCGATACGGAACGAATTGAAAAGCTTAAAGTAATGACATTAAAGAGTTTGATGTGCCGGTTCTGTGTGCTGAGTCACGCGGCTCTCGCATTTTTATCGCGGAATTATTAAAATAGCCCTGTGCGCGTTCGAGTGCCGCGAGTATCCCGGAAATTACTTAGTGCCCGCGCGAGGAATGATCCATTATCGTTCGTATCGAGCGGTTCTGGAGCATTTCGTTTATTAAACGCAGGGTACGATATTTTTAATTTAAACTCTTAGTCACTGTTTAGGTGTGGATGAACAAATTAAATAGCAATGGTTGACTAGCCGGTTATTCAAAGTAATATGTATAGTATTTGATGAACCCGGATTTTTATCTGAAAATAGAGTTAGTTTCTGTGAGAAACAGAAAGCAAATTTGCTTTATGTTTTAGTACGAAGATAAGAAATTCGTCGTACATCTCTTTATCTGCCTAAACTTCTGATGACTCCTTTGGTTAGTAAGTCTAGACAAATGATCGCGATGGGTGGCTTCTAATTTTGTTTGTAAATCAAAGAGCCTATTCGTCATTGGAATGATTTGAGCAAAACGAAATTCATATATTTTTTAGGAAAAGTTTCATAGTAAACAAAAACAAATGATATTTGCTAACATGATTTCAACCTACTTTTTCCATTTTACATTTTACAAAAATGTTTAAGAAAAATTACTATGTACTCGCCAGTAAATCGAGGACAGTCTTTCAATTAGGGTAAAAAATTACTATACTTTACCTTAAAATTTAGTAATTTTTGCTAAACTTTTAATAAAAATTACTAGAAATAAAGTACAGTAATTTTTTACCCTAATTGAAAGACTGTCCTCGATTTACCGGCGAGTACAGTAATTTTTCTTAAAACGTTTCTCTCCGTCTATGTAATAAAAAATTTGTATAATAATTTAACGGGCAAAACGCGAGAGTTTCATATAAAGAGAGAAACTCGAAACGCAGTTTTTAATCAAGAAAAAATGAATTTCCTTCGTTAAGCTAAGAGACTTTATTAATTACTCAACTTTTTTTAAACCCCGCCGTTGTTTATACACTTATACATTTCGTGTAATTAAAGCAATAACGCTCCCATGCAGGTTTCCGTTTAGAACGCGACCGTTCCCGCGTACTTTTCCAGCGTCGAAACTTTTCCTTTTTCCACACTCTCTCTCTCTATTTCTAGCCTTTATGCCCGATATCGTGTTTCATTCTTCTTTTACAGGAGCGCCGCGCCGCTTCCGTATTACATTTCTCCGCTGCATTTTCTATTCTTAATGCATTGTTAGAGCGATTGCCGCAAGGAGGGTATATCGTTCTTTAAAAAGTTTGTGCTTCGCGAGATTTCGCGTATTGCGTTGTAAAGAAACGCGAGGCGGGAATTGTTTGTTGTGCGCAATTAGTACTATTTTCAAAATTTTTTCACCTTTTTGCGCGAAATATCACTTCCAAAATTAGAAACTCTTCTCTGGTTTCCTTCTGTTCCCAAGCTATCGGGTGTGTCTTTTTTTTTCTCTAGTAGCGAGAAATAATCTTTTATTATGCAATTTATCATGCAAATTTACAATGTTTGCAAAGTTAATAATCCCGAAGCAAGATTTACGGATAATCGTAAAATTCGCAATATACCGACGAGGAACCCGCGGTGAATTTATGCATTCGAGTTTCAGAAAGCGTTCAGTTTGCTCGAATCCGTAATTCACGTGACTAATAATTTTATCTTCACTTTAAATCAGCCATTCCGCGCGACCGTGAAAACATTTATTACGAGGAAGTGTTTAAATCAATATAATGCTTGCTTTAAAAAAATGTTTCTTTCTCGAATTATATCATTTGAAAGGTATGTTTGTCGACGCATCGGTCAGCTGCGCCGAACTCGTAATTAGATTGAGGAAGTCAAGGTGCCTCTTCTTCGCGCTGCATAAAAAATGTGCTCCGTTTTGATCTAATTACGAAGGTACGACGAAGGTTCTCTTTCGTTCGAAATCGCATTTGAGCAGAGATTTTTTATGAAACGAAGAGGAATTTGCGTAAAATTAAAACGCATTTGCATTCTTTTGAAAAATTTCGAAAATGGGTTATTGCCAAAAGCTGAAGAAGATGAAAGCTGATTTTAAAAATAGTATTTTTAAATAGCCCTGTCGTCTAAAAGCACGCATTTTTGTTGCATTCGTTCTAAATGCGATCGGAAACTAATATTTCTTGGCGATAATAATGCGTAATATAAAAAACTTAAATTTGCACGCAGAAATTTATTGAAACCCCAATAACTAAACCTTCAAAGTTCTTAAATGGGACCGTCCATAAAAAATCCGCCTTGAGCGAGGAAAAAAAGCGCATTTCTCCGAATTCCAAAATAGCTCCCCCACATATAGCCGACATTGAGCAACAGCCTCTCTCGATCTTCGCTCCGATGTGCCCCTCTTGAATCTCGATTAATAAACAGATTGATCACGCCGTTGCTCTCACTGAAGTGGGAAGGCGAATGGAATTGCTCTCGGCGTGATCTTCGGCTGGCGTCACTGACTCGAGAAGTTCGCGCCGCTTTCGGGAGCCGCTTATTATTGTTTTGTTTGCTCGTCGGTTCGACTGCATTGCGGCTTATGTGCTAATGGATATTTACTGGGCGCGACGATAATCATCGTCCTTGGACAGTTTCGACAAATAAGCGCGATGGATCGTTTTTCCGGGCTCGGGGTTTGTTTTGTTGTAGCGGAGGTGGACGAAGCTCCGCGCTTCTCTCTTGATATGCAAGTCCCGCTCCAGAAGATAACTTTTAAAGCGTTCCGCGTTTACTGCGTATAGAAATTTAATTCGTTCTTCCCCTGCAACTATAAATTTGCGAGCTACGCCTTCAATCAAAGTAAAATTTAGCGAAAGCGCAGAATTGTTATTGATCAGCGAAAGACAATGACACTCCATCCGGAGCACGAAATTATAGGAAGAGGAGCATCGGAGTGCATCGAACACAAACTCGCTTTCCCCGAGCTCCAGTCCTCCTTCGACACCGCGTCCGCGTCCCGGAGTACCGTCATCTCATCATTAAAAATCTCTCGGACGTCCCCGCGCTCCTCGGGGGAAAGGGCAGCAGCGCTCAGCTGCTCGGGAACGGCGGGCGCGCGTGTCTGCCATTCATCCCTGGGGGGCGCCTGCGCCCTGCACCCTCGGCGCTCTGCGCAGAGTCCCGTCGCCGCCGCCGTTGCCGCCGCCGCCGTCGCCGCCGCCGCGCGTCCAGCAGCGTGAGCAGCATCAGCGACGGCAGCAGAGTCGGAGGCTGCGCCGCGCGACGGAGGAGGGGATCGCCGTGACATTGACGGCTGGCTCTCAAGGTGCGCGCGCGCCTCCGCATCCCCCCCTCCGCGGCTCGGCAGCTCGGCAGGCGGCAGTTGGACTCGCTGGGAGTATCGATCAGGCCGCCGTCGTCGCCGTCAGCCAGCAGCAGCTAGCAGCTAGCAGCAGCAGCAGCAGCAGCGAGAGCAACGTCGTGGCGGAGAGGCGCTTACGACGATGACGGTGGGCAGCCCCCGGAGGAGGAGGCGCAGCAGGCCCGGCCCGGGCCCGCCGCCCCCGCACTGAGGCCCCATGAGCCCCGGGCCCCCCGACGCCGAGGGCCAGGGCCCCTCGTGCAGCAGCAGCAGCAACAACGCCGCGGCCGACCCCCCCGCGGCCCTCGTCGCAGCCAGCCCCCGGCCCAACCTCCTCCAGAGATGCTACCAGCACCTCAAGGTCAGCCCTGACCCACTTACCGCCCGCGGACGAGTGTATTTTCTCCCTCTGCTCTCTCTCTCTCTCGCTCTCTCGCTCTCCCGATCTCCTCGAAATAGCGCGAATACCGAGTATCCAATACGGAAGTCGGATACACAGTGATAGTCGCCTCGGTGTTGAGCTATAAAAAGAAGCGGGCCTGCACAGAGAGAGAGGCTATACGGGTAATCTATAATTAAGTTCCCCGACGAGGCGCGCACCGAGTGATACGTCGAGTGCAGCCGCGGCGAAGGAGGAGGATCGTGCAAAAATTCCCTCAACTTCTTCGCTTAGCCCCCCGCGATATTGATTTCGTCGTCCGCCTAATCCGCGGATCCAGCGGGCGACTCTGCCGTGTGCCTTTGCACCCCGTTGACGCGGACGGCGGGAGGCGGAGGACGAGGGAAGCTCGGGTGCGCGCTCTTTTTCTTTTTTTTTTTTTTGTTCTTCGCCTCCTCCCCCGAAATCTCGACTTTGGGTGCGCGCACGTGTTGGACGTTAATGACCAGCGGTTAAATTAATCTCGCGTTCCGCGCTGATTTCGAAGCGCGGCTGATGAAGACGGGGAATGGCGAGAGTGGTTTGCATTTTTTCAGGTAATGAGTGTCTTGCCCTTTCAAGTGAATATTTACTTGTCCCTTGAACGAGTCACGTTATCGGAACCATTTACTGATACATATCAAGGCCAAAGAATATGAGAAAATTCATTGTAGAAGGATACCAAGGGGCGAATGTACATATAAATAAAGAAAATGTTTTTATTTTGTTTCCCCTCAGACATCGGGCGTAGGGGAGGCGTCGATGTACCACGCGCTGGTCGTGATATTCCTGGAGTTCTTCGCTTGGGGCCTGCTGACGATGCCGGTGATCAAGGTGTTGAACGAGACCTTCCCGGACCACACGTTCCTCATGAACGGCCTGATAATGGGCATCAAGGGCATCCTGTCGTTCCTGTCGGCGCCGTTGATCGGCGCCCTGTCCGACGTCTGGGGCCGCAAGTTCTTCCTGCTGATCACGGTGGCGTTCACCTGCGCCCCGATTCCGCTCATGAGCATCAACACCTGGTGGTTCTTCGCGATGATATCGATAAGCGGCGTGTTCGCCTGCACGTTCTCGGTCGTGTTCGCCTACGTCGCCGACATCACCGAGGAGAGCCAGAGGTCTAGAGCCTACGGACGGGTGAGTAGTCGACTTCTTTTTTCTTTGTTTGACCGAGAAAGTATATCGCCGAGCGTCGAGAGAAACACGAGATTCCACGCGAGTCGTTTCGCAATTTTGGTCGGCGAACGATTGCTGGCTAAATATTTATACCGCTCCAGTTCCGTTCGCCGTTAGCCGTGAATCATGAAATTTGTAACGACTCTGCGAGAGTCCGAGTGTCGGAGGCCTGTTGTCCTTTTTTTTTTAAACTTTTCGCGCTTGTCGAAAATCCTTTTTCCGATCTTGGTTCTTTCGGAGTGTAAAGGACGGTAAAAAAAACTCTGATACTCAAAGGTTGGACTCTTAATAAAAGTTGTTGGGAATTACATCGTTTAAGACGATGACGTTTTTAATGGAGATGGAGAGCTGCGTCAACAAGTATTTATGGCGAATGATTACCAGAAGAATATTGCGAATTGACGCGTGCAGTACTTTGTGTTTCTAACGATAGTTTATAAACGCAACGATACGAATAAGCGTGAATTTGTTGATTAATTTACGATTATTAGAAAATCCATTTGCGAGAAAAAGTTATAAAAAAAAAATGAAAAAGTTTCCACTGAGAATGTCTGATTTTCTAAAATCTGTAAACGTGGTTTGTAAATGAGGGATACTTTTTTTTAAAAATAGTATGTAAATTCAAAAATGACGTCGGATTACTTCAAGAATGTGTTAAAGCGTTAAAAAAATTTCGTTAAGCACGACAGACTATACGCAAAACTGCCCTTCCTCCGCGAGTCACCACTGCATAAGGTTCGAATTAAATATTTCACTACCTCCATCGGCAAGAAGTCCGACGAGACACTTTTTTTTTTCTCAATGGCACTTTTTAATGCGCTGAAATATTCACGCGAAAGTTTCCACGGTGCCACTCGATTATATTGTTCGCCGACGAAGGGCAGCCCGCACTATGGGCTTTTTTTTTACAATAACTCCGCTCCGCTGTGCGACACCTCCGATAAGTAGGACGCGCGACGTTATTGTACGAAGCGACACGACACGCGCGTCAAGTTCAAAATTCCGATTCGTTACCTTGAGTGTATTTCTTTTGTTTTTGATGCGGAAAGTAAATTAAACTTTAGTTAAATGAGAGATTTGTCGGAAAGTGGACGAATTTTGCCGCCGGAATGTATAACTGTTCTTTTTGTACTGGTTCTATTTTCAATTTATGTTTGTTTATGGAGAAAATTATAAATACAGGAGCACTGGAATATTAAATGTCTTTTGTGCAAGTTTACTTTTTAGTTTTCAAATTTTTTGTATTAAAAAACATGTACAATAGTGTACACTAATACCAATTTTATATAAAGTTTAGAATATCTGTTACCCGGTAAAATTTATATCCAATTATTAATTGTACAGTTACGTTTTATTTACGCAAGCCTTTTTTGCTCGCCACAAACCTTGCCAACAACAATAATTTCATAACACTCCCATTTTTTATAAAACACCGTTATATCCTACCCTACTCCAAAGCCCAACATCGAGCAAACTCATTAAAAGTTCCAATTTTCGACAAAAAAAAGAACTCTGAAAACAGAAGCTCGCTCGCTCGGCTCGTACCTCATCTCGGCCGCGCTTAATTATTTTTAGCCGCGCCAAGGGGGATAATCAATGCCGGTTGACCGATAAATAATCCCGCGGCGTCGCTCTTTTCACCCGGACACACAACGTTCGCTCGCTATTTCCATTCGGAGACGTTTTCTCGAATCCGCGCTTATATTCTCCGCTCGCCGCTGGAAAAGTAAACCGCGGGGCTTTCCGTTCCCGAGCTCGCGCCGCGATCGATTTCCAGCCGAGAGATGACGCTAATCGATATAGGCTCTCGCGGCGGCTCGTGTATACGGAAGGCGCACGACTCGGAGCTCACTGCTTTTTCGGGAGCTTTTATCGTGTCTTTCGAGGGAGTTCGCCGCACGGAATTTTCGCGCGCGGAGGATCGATGCAGGCCAGATGGTTGTTAAACTTTCCGAGCTCGCGGAGATGATCGTCGTTTTTTCACGAGTCTTTTTTTTTAACGCTCCTCCGAGGCGTTTAATCCGAGGCAGCTAATAACGAGGCGTATTAAAAGTGTATTACGAGAGCTTTTAAGCGTGTATAAACTAGAATTTTTTTACGAGCCTCTTTAAAATCGGAACGACGGACGATGTTTTTCAAAACCGCGCGTAATCGTTATAAAAAACGTTGCAGTCATCATATTATTCATGCCTCGCGCGACTGGAAATAAACAAGATCTTTGCAGTCGTATTGCATTACCGGCGAAACGTGAAAGCGTATTATATTTTTTAATCCCGATCTGAAACGCAAAAGCACGTATACGACATCGGACTCGGCAGGACGCGGAATAAATCCCGAGCAAATACGAGCGTTTGCTTAGTTTACGAAGTTTTTTTTAGAACGGAGGGTGAGGCGTTTTGGGGGACGATGGACACGCGAAAGTTGGCGGTTTACACGTCGTTGCCCGGACTAGTGGCTTGCGAGTATAAACCGCCGAGTGGCCAGTCTCGTTACATTCCGACAGCTTTAGGGCTCGCACGTTATCCGACACTCTGCTTATACAGTGTGTAATTTTCGCCGTCAGCTCGCGGATAAACTTTTCTTTTTCCGCTCTCGATCGGCGGCAAATATTGATTCGCCTCTCGTTTGTTTGTTCGCAGGTATCGGCGACGTTCGCGGCCAGCATGGTGATATCGCCGGCGATGGGCGAGTTCACGATGAGCAATTACGGGCAGAGCGTGGTGGTCGCCCTGGCGACGGCCATCGCCATCCTCGACGTCTTCTTCATCCTCGTCGCGGTGCCGGAGAGCCTGCCGGAGAAGGCCCGGCCGCCGGCGCCCATCTCCTGGGAGCAGGCCGACCCCTTCGCCGCCCTCGGAAAGGTTTGACGACCACTTCTTTTTTTCTCTCTACCTTTCTTTCTGTGCTTACTTTTTTTTTTTCCTTTTTTGTATCAAGAGATGGGGATAAAGTGTGAGACGACTGTTCTTTGTTACACTGAGAGAAATGTTCTAATAAAAATTACTAAAATTTAATATAATTGTAGTAAAAATTGATATAGTTCTATTAAATTTTAGTATATATTATAGTAATTTTTAGTAGAACATTTCACTCAGTGTAAGCTATTGTAAAAGCAAGCGGTATATTTTTAAAAAACTTTTGAGTCATCGCTGATTAGTTTTACAAACGAATATAATGCATTTTAAATGCTTTCAGTAAAACTGTATTTTACGCTTTTCCATAATCTTGTGTCCATTCGTGAATGCGCGGATAGTTTAAATGATTATAAAGTAAATCAATAAGAGTGAAAAACTTGCTTGTGCTAAAAGGGAAGTCTGTATCCGTATTCACTATTCTTTTATTGACAGGTATAAATTTCACACGGATAGTATTGAGATTGATTTAGAACCCGGCTTTATAAAAGAGGGATTCTTTTCCTATTTCTTTTTTTGATAAATTCTCTGTATCTTTCACTTTTTCCAATAATTTGTGACGTTTTGATCCACTTGATTAAAAATTAGATTACGAGCTTAGAATAACATATATAATGAAAATATAGGCTTTTCGTTTAAACAGTCTTAATAAATTAACATACTTTTTAATTTCCAATAATAATCAACTAAAAAGCTCCATATACAAAATGCCTATGCACGTACAACGAGAGAATCGAGAATGAAAATCGGAAAATTCGCAGGTGGGAAAAGACCACACGATACTGATGCTGTGCGTGACGGTGTTCCTGAGCTACCTGCCCGAGGCCGGCCAGTACAGCTGCATCTTCGTGTACCTGAAGCTGGCGATGGGCTTCTCGGCGGCGATGGTCGCGATCTTCATCGCCGTCGTCGGCCTGCTCAGCATCGTCGCCCAGGTGCTGCTCGGGCCGCTGATGCGCACCCTGGGCGGCAAGCACACCATCATGCTCGGCCTCCTCTTCGAGATGCTCCAGCTCATGTGGTACGGCTTCGGATCGCAGACCTGGTGAGTGACTTTTTTTTGGAATTCGTTCCTTCGGCCGAGCGAGAGTGGACCGATTTGCGTTTGCGAATGGGTGGCTTCCAGGCACTTTTTGTCGGATTTGTTTACGAGCTCATTTTGGATGGAAATCTATGGAAATTAATTTAAATCTGATTTGGTCAATTATGCTACATGCTCGATACATTATGCAATAGTTGTGAATTACAGAATATATTTACATAACAATGAAGTTTCTTTAGTATTTTAAACGTTATCCAAGTTATAAAGTTATATAAAAGTATATATACGATTATCTTTTTAAAATTTAAAGTTTTGAAACTATAATTCAATTTTCTTCCAAGATGCTGTTACTCTTAAAAATATGCATAAACTGAGTTTCCTTAATTTGGCGAAAGTTTAGCGTACTTAAATTAAAAATAACGGGCCTTAAACTACATAAAAATGAAAATTTCCAGGATGATGTGGGCGGCGGGAGTTCTGGCGTCGATCTCCTCGATAACGTACCCGGCGATCTCGGCGTTCGTCTCGATGCACTCGGACGCGGACAAGCAGGGCCTGGCCCAGGGCATGGTGACGGGGATGCGGGGCCTCTGCAACGGCCTCGGGCCCGCCATGTTCGGCGTCATCTTCTACCTGTTCCACGTCGACCTCAACGAGAAGACGCCCTCGCTGCCGCTCAAGCCGGCGTTCCACGATGAGAACAATAACACGGGAACTGCCACGCATCTCGATATCATGCCTCAGGTGATGGATCACCCCTTCTTCTCGGTATTGGAAGCTCCCTTATTTCATTAGTCGTTTTAGTTGTGTTTTATTATTATTTTTTTTTTTTATTCAAAGAGAAATTGATAGCAAATAGGTTTTAATTTGAGAATATAACATATAATCTTTTATGAATGAAAACTTGAATTTTGTAGAATGAAAATATTTTCAGTTAAGACCAAACGATTGTTACCAATTTCTTTTTACAAACGCAGACGTTGATGAAATTGCTTTTTTTGGTATTATTTTGTGACTGAAATTCCCGTAGACTTAATTTTGGTAACGCTAATCGTATAATTGCAGGCAATGTATTTTAAAGCATTCTAATTTTTACTTCTTGTAAGTACTATTGTATTTGTCAACTGTAACTTGTTTGAAATTTAGGAATAAAAACGTCTGATTAGTAGGTATCTAGACGAGTAGTGCGTAACGATTAAAGAAAAAAACTTTTGTTTTTACAGCTGGTTCCAGGACCTCCCTTTGTATTCGGTGCATTATTGGTAATTTGCGCGCTACTGGTAGCTGCTTTTATCCCTGAAGCGACTCCGATGATAACGGGGCAGCTACATCATTCGTCTACCTCCCGGAGGCCTTCCGGTAAATACGCATATCAAAAATGTACGTTACAACTTACCACCATACAAACTGAGAAGGATAATCCTGGTGGTGGGTCTTAATCGATTAATAATCTTAAACATGACTGCATCGACTGTCCGATCTATTTATTAATGGTCAATTTAGCATTTCTATATTTCTATTCTTTACATTATATGATTCTAATTTCTGGCTAGTCGAATAGCATGTTTAAAAAAGTCGATTGAATCGTCAATAATAATTAATTTCATCTTTTATGCATGAATTCGTTACGACTTTTGTGAAGCGCTTTATCTTTATTGCCGAGATTTATAAATGCTTTTTTTTTCAATTTTTATGATTGAAACTTTTTTTTAGTGCTCGAATATATTGCAAGTTTTTCTCTATATTACGTGATGAATAATAATGATGAATAATATTGCAAAACTCATTTTTTTCAATCAACCGTTGCAGTATTATTTTTCAATATTCAAGAAGCTGATGATTATTTGGAATTATAGTTTTTTATAAAACGATTTTGGAGCGACAAGTACACAACTTTTTTATTTTACGAAAAAAAAAAAAAAAAAAACTAATTTCTAAAATAAAATTTGATAAAAGTTGTTTACTTCACATTGTTACAAATAAAAAAAAGTATTTCTGTTGCTTTTATTTTCACATCTAAAGCTTAAAGAAATGAAAATAAAAGTTTCTCGGGCTAAGTCGTTTGTTACATTACAGGCCTCTCACTAGATGTTCACTACGAGACCGATAGGATAAGCAGCGGCAGAGGAAAAGTCGGACCTTTGTCGCCACTAGTCGACAATTGCAATTCGGCGGCACTCTAACCGACGAGCCAGGCCGGAAGGCGCCAGCAAGCCGCCAGGCACAAAAAACCAAACGCGAACGAGTTGACGCTGCTACCGCTGCTGCTCTTGCTGTAGTGGTGTGTGCGTGTGTGTGTACATGTGTGTTGTAACCCGCAACACGCAGCAACGACGAAGGAACATCTTTGCAACCCAAGTGTGCTTCGAGAGACAAACAACTTGCGACACGACCACTCCCACAACAGAGAGACAGGCGAACAACGTCGTACATTTACTCGACTGATCCAACGGTGGAACCGCGTATCATCGTCACACGCACATCGGCAAGCTGGATTCGTCGAGTCCGCGACAGTATTGGCTGCCTAAGTTTCTGTAAAGCGATATATTTTGCGAAATTTCTAGAGAGAAACTTTATTTTGTCGTGCGGAGCCATAAAAATTACTGCTTTATGAATTAACATTGTGAAACTGGGGTGCTTCAGCTGCTGGGGTAGACTGAATGTTTCGTTGCGTTAAGTTATATTTAGTTAATTAAAAAGTTGAATCTTAAAGCGACGAAGCACTCGGTCGAGACACCGAGCCAATGATTTCGAGGATTTTACGAATGCTATTTCCATGTGCACACGCACACATGCCCAAAAAACAAACTGTCTTCTGCTTCGAAGTTTAAGCTAACAATGTGTCTCTAGGGAACGATTGCGGAATTCTTCATTCAATCACAGATCAAGATACGCTGCTAAAAGCGAAAATTATATTGTTAGGTTGTGAAAGAAAATGATTTAAAAAAACATAAAAAAAATCATAGGAATGCCATTTAAATAGTGGGTAGTGCACGCTGTTGGCCGTCTTCGGTTTTGCTTCTTTTTTGACAATCATTCTGGCTTCAAAAGACACTGCAACTTTCTTCTCTAAATATATGAATTCAAATTTTACATAATAATATTGAATAAAAGTCTATTAAAATGTTAATGTTTTATATGAATCACTTGAAACATTCGACATACGAAAAAGCGTGTATTTTTTAATACTTTTTTTTCTCGCATATTAACTGAAGACGACCAATAATAACACTAGCGAGTGTAACGCAAAAAGGACGTTGAATAAAAGAAGCGCGTTGCACTGAGCGAAACAAACCGTTTCGGTTTGCTTGGTAATGATACATCCACACAGACAGACAAATACACACACACACATACACACACATACATTAAGAAAAAATACACGAGTGATAAAAAGTAAAACAAACTATTTTAATAAGCTTGCCGAGAGCACAAACGCGCCAAGGCAGTAGAGGAGAGTTGCGACCAGTATTGTTTTTTCTTAGGCACGCACCGATTCTTCCTCCACTTCCTGGAAAACTTTATTAGGGCTCTGTTCATTATTTTTCTCCTCTCTATTTTTCTCTCTCGTGCTTTGTTGCGCAGAAAAAGGTTTTATTGAAGTTTCCTTTTTTATTATATTGCCACTTGAAAATTATTTTTTTTTCCATTGTTCTAAGCACATTGATCAGTTGGCGAATCGATGCCTGATTACGCAAGGATCAACTGTGCAATATACTATAGTTTTACTTTTAAGCATCCAAGTTTTCGTTATTTTAATTATTGTGTGAATAATAAGTAGTAAAACGATTGTTTGCATTTACTTAACAAGATACCTTAAAAGTGTATAATCAGTGTAAAAATTGATACAAAAATGAATGAATTTAGTTCCAATGAATTTTGGAATTTGTCAAGACTAGATTTAATAAAACTTATTTTCTGTGAACTCTCGAAAGTCCGGCTTTTCCGACTATGATACCATTGAATTGTAATGGATTTTAATCTACTTTTTTAAAGAATTTTCGTTTTTAAGGAAGCAAGCAGCCCCTAAAAAAAGTCAAAACTTGACTCTTTGAGCTCAACGACAGCAGGTCTTTCATGTTATGTGCTCTTCTGAGAAATTTTAGTAGTAAATTTGGAAACAATATCTCGTTAAATTGTTATCTAAGTATTTATAATGTGAAAATTGACTACAGATTTTGTCAGTCAGTTTTTTTGTGTTTCTTATAAACGATTTTAAGTTTGTAGCCGAGTTTACTACTAAAATTTTGAAATGAGAGTATGAAATAGTGTAAATGTGCAATTCCTCTTTTTTCTTTTCTACGCGATATTTTTCGCATTACAGAGGCTGTATTAAAGTACGATTTATGTAAGAGAAAGCGTTACTCCTTTTTAAAAAAGCAAAACTAATTATAAAAAGTAATAATTGAACTATACATACACACAGGCAGAAAGCGCATATGTGTATTGTATTTGTTATGGGCGTACGACGTCCGTTTGATGTCTTTTAGCCGAGTGTCCATTTTAGTCGAAACAACAAGCATACAGATACCACAAAAAATCACTTTTCGCGGAGAACACGTGTATACGTTGGTTCCAGGGAAAAAAATTCACGTATAATCACTTTCATACTCTTTGTATAAGAAAAGGACGTAGTGTATAAAACTGCCTAAATCTATTTTACCTAATTGTACACACGCACAATTAAAGAGCAATTTAATGTATTATTAATAAAAAAGTAAGAACTGTCTAAGTTTTCAAAAGATAATCAATACATTAAACTTTACATAAAGAAATGCGTTTATATGGAAATAAGCGTTTGTTCATTTCTGCACAATTTAGTAAAATCGATTTAAGTACTTTTTCAATGCATTCAATGATTATACGTGTCTTTTTCTACCTGAAAGCCGAACGAATCGCAAAAGATTTTTACGAAACCACGAAATAAACTTGATGTTCCCGAGTTTTTTGATACGCCATTCAAAACAACGGTTTGATTGTTATGTCGAAAAAATTGGTCTTAAAGGTTTCTTACGCGTGTCGTAGTTTTGTAACGCTTTATCATTTTAATAGGATGATATCATGATGTTTGAAACAGCTCTTTGATTGTCGTCACAGTTATTTTATAAATTACAGCATTGTAGATGAAAGTAGAAAAAAATCATTCTTATAGAATGACGTATACTTATCAAAGTATTATGAATAAAATGTTTCATAATGAATTCAGAAATTTAATACGTTTACGAAAATCGTTAAATGAAAATAAGCATAATATTAAAAAAATTGTACGTTAATTCGTATTAAAATTGAAGGCGTAGATTGTTAAATACCACTACAAGTTTTTTCCAAGCTGGAATTTCGAATTTTCTGCTACGATTTTCAGGAAAAATAAAAGATAAAATCATATTAGATTAATAAAAATCCATAGTAAACTCGACTATTACGCAAATAATTTCTTCTTTATAGATCATGACGAGATCTTGTGATTGCTTTATAACCGGTTTTTAAATTATTGTCAATGTCGAAAAGTCTACAAATCTATCAAAATTATTTAAATTTTGAATAAAGCATGGTAAACGATTGTATAAATTAAATAACAAAGTTTTTATTAGTTTACTTTCGAATCAAGAATGGTCTACTCGAGTTTTCTATGTATTTTATTATTCATTTATGAATTTACAAAACACGGTTTTTCCCAAAGGAACTATACTTTTACGCATTTTTCCAACAAAGCTTGTCTTTTTGAATTCTTTTTTTCCAACCCTCGCCTGTTCACTCGTAGCACACATTCCTCTAATTCAACATGGACTTGAATCTTCGGACTTGAGTTTTATTGTTCTGTTGTTTCTTTCCCCGTGCGGATAAATTTAATAGTCGACAAAAATGTTTACAGACTAAATTTTAATCTACTAATTATTAATTTTTGTATTTGAAAATAATAATCGATTACTATTAAATTTCTCCTCACAAGATTCTCTTCTGTTAGCGAGCAAGAAAAAACACGTGCATTCGCATCACTCTGTTGTCCTGAAAACTCCGAGAGTACAAAAAAACATTCGTTCTCGTTTAATCTTCAGGGGGGACGCGACAAAAGCGTGAACACAAATCAATTATTTCAACGTAAACTATATACTGCGGCCTGCAGAGAAATCAATTTTAAAACTATGAAAATTCGTTACAGGATGAGCGAAAAAACCCTTTTGAGCACCCTTTTAAAAAGCACGTCGTTTTCCGTTTTTTGCGCTTCTCCAATCGAGGACTTTTCGCGCTGAATATCATTGCCAAAACAATTGTATTTCCTTCTTTGGTTATCTCTTCTGTGTCAAAGACTGTGCGATTGTAAGTAATCGGTTGTGTTATTGTCTAAATCCGTAGCGATTACCGACCACTTTAACGATTTGCAAATAGAAGTAGTTGAATTAAATATAAGAATTATACATTGATTTTTCATCGATTGTATCTGAAATATAGAAAAACACGAATATACTTATCATTATTGTGTCAAAAGTATCGATTAAAAGAATGACCGATTATGTATAATCGTATGAGTTCACGAACTCAGTTATGAGGGACAGTGAATTTTCCATCGTGCAGCATTGGTTTCGCGACTAGCGAGTTTGCTTTGAAATCTCGAAAGAGTTTCCGAATCTAGTTTTCTTTTTATATAATGGCGCATAATAAGATACTTTAAAGTATAACTAAACGAATAAATATTTAGATAATTAAAAAGAAACTAAAGAAACCGACGATCGAACGTCGCATAAAACCGTATATATATATACATATATAAACATGTTGCGCGATTCGTGTTCGATGGGGTGCGAAAAAATTGTTTTTATCGAAGAATTTAAATAATCGATTATCCATATTCCGCGAGCGAGGGGGAAAAGACACAGCAAATTGTCACGTTCGAAAGAGGAAAGAAAAATGCATTTGGCAAAGCAGTCGAAAATCGAAAGGAGATCTTGAAGGATCTCCGGAGGAAGCCAAAGATTGAAGAGTAGTGACCGAGGGTCTATTTTTATTATTTTTGTCGTGGCAACGCAAGTAGTATCGAGAAAATGTGAGATTTGGCGATCCCGTTAAATGGAGTGAATGAGAGTCTTAATTTTGTAGTCGTTCATTAGCGTCGATTATTTGTGTGATATTTTTAGCTGCGCGTCTTTCCCGACGCTTTACCTAATGTTCCTGCTTTCGTTCTTTGCCATTAACCGAAAGTTCGTAGCGGTGATCGTTTCTCGTAGGAAGAATATAAAGCAGTCGCGTTCGTGCTTCAATAATTGTTTGCGAACGCGTTTCAACGAGTGGAGAACTGCGTTAGTGTTTGTAAAAGTATCACATTAGGTAATCGGGGCTATCGATCGCTAAATAATTGTACGTCGCGATGAAAAGAGCGCGGCGTGGACTTCATTTTGTGTCATTTATTCTTAGGAAACTATCGAGTAATTTATATTTGTATGCAATATAATAAACACGTGGAAAAGTTGTATAAAAGCGCAGTGAAGTGATAAAGAATACAAGACATTCGACGAATCTGGACAGAGGCTCAACTCGCCGTTGAGTTGTATAATGTAAATGTATGAGATGATGGATGCATTAAATAAAAATCGATTATTTTTAAGATAAATGCGTTGTCTAATTTTTCATACGTCCCCCTTGTCGTTTTAGCTGTGTAAAAATATCATTTTGTGAGATGCTTCGACAAAGTAGATAGCCAGGTAATGAAAAATTTAACGGCTAAATGTAACGTACGTGAAGCTATAGTTCAATGTGAAGCGACAGCAATTTCTATGTGGGTCTTCGGCCTTGACCTCGTCAGTGCCTTCCTTGTGCGATATAACTCACCGAAAAAAAAAAAAAAAAAACAGGAAACTTGTATTCTCTTTATTTTTACTTTAATATGTTCTTCAAGTTATTCACTCCGAGTGTCGAAAAGGTAGCTCGTTAAACATGTTTTTTTGGAAAGAACCAGCTTTTTCATTAAGAATTCTGAGTAGTTTACGTCTAATAAAGAAAATCTGTAAAATATATTGAAATCGATAACGTTTTGGCATTAATTACTTCATAAATTTTTTTTATAAATTAAGATGATTAATTGCAGGAAAGTCCGCAGCAGTTGCTATAAAATTGAGAAGCAACAGGTCAGAGCTAGTAACTTCTTTATTATTATCGATTACTAAATAAGCCGTCGTATACTTTATGCAATCAGCAGCTATAGACTTCTTAAAATCATGAACTTTCTAATAATTAATCGTTTGATTGCACTATAAATTTTACATAAACTCCCATTCTATTCACCGCATTGTACGAAGTAAATCTAAAATAATCACTGTTATAAACAAAGCTGCTTCAAGTGTATTTATTTATAACCGTAGGAAGCAGATGTTCGAGACATAGCACATCGTCTGCTCGAGTCATGCGGGGATACGATAAGTAGGTAAAAACAGATTGCGCAATCCAAGTCGGAGCTATGGTTTAGCACTGTCGCAACTGTTCTAAAAGTTTGATAAAAATTTGGTATTATGTTTCTAGGCGCTCTCTCGCGCAATCTGGTACAGTCGGTTCCGTGTCATCGATCGAGTCACTGACCTTTAAGTACGTTTCGCTCTAACTGTTCGTAATTTTGCAAAATAGTTGTATGGATTATGAGTAGAACAAGTTTTCAAGCGATAAAGAGAAGATTCGCGGGGACAATAAAGTTTGGGAATACTTTATTTTTAAAAAGCCGTCAAAATGGTTGTGAGCGTATTGTCAAAACATTTAATTAAAGGAAGTGGGAGTACTTTTATCCGGTGCTTCTTGCTCTTACCACTGTGTTTGGCCACCGTATCAAGTAAGTATTATTATCGCATTAACACATGATGACTTAAAATTAATTTTAAAAAATAATTAATCCTTCAATAAAATTCCGAAATGAGTATGTAAATGTTTTTTTTTTTGGTGAGTAGATGTGAGCAAAATAACAACACGTTATAAAATCGCTACATCGTAATTAATCAATTTATTACGCTCGAAGGATTCGCAACTATTTTTCGTCGTGATTTCCGCCACGGAGGTGTGACAGTCGTACATTAAAATTACAATAGCCACGGAAATAACTTTTAAAGTGATAAATATTTCCGAGTTAGAAACGCGAAAAGTATGCAAAGAAAACCGACTAGAACGAAATAAAAAAAAATTCACAGGCGAAAGTTCAAGGCTCCTGCTAGCCGAGCCCAGCAATCTCTCCTACTTCAACACCAGCAGCCGGGCCTTCTCTCTGATCCCCGCCAACCTGACTGGACCGATCGTCGACCTTGATTACCACCCGGGCCGGCGGTCGGTCTTCTGGATCGATGGTACCACTCATCAAATTCTCTCGCACAACCTGGACACCGCGGCGACGGTGGTGGCCGTGGACTATCCCGGCGACTGGGAGCCCGCGGGACTGGCGGTGGACTCTATCGGGGAGAAGGTCTACGTGGCGGACGAGCTGGGCAGGAAGGTGGACGTATTCGATTTGGATAGGTTCGCCTTGGGCAGGGCGCTTGACTCCATCGTCCTTGGGACTGGACTGCAGAGGCCCAGTGGCATCGCGCTGGATTCCGCGGCTGGGCTCATGTTCATTATTGACAGCGATAGGGTACGCGGTTATTGTTAAGCTTAAACAATATTCTAAGCTAAATTTCTTATTCTTCCAGATAATTCGCGCGGACATGGATGGCAAGTCGGTCCTTCCGATAATCCGCAAAGCAATAGAATCGTCGATCTTTTCCCTGACCCTCGACACCGACTCCAAGACGATCTTCTGGTGGGACAGCGACCTCTGCACCATCGAGAGTTCGAGCTACATCGGCAGCTCCCGAAAGATCGTCCATCGAACGGCTCCCGACTCCGTCGTCGGTAGTCTGGCCTTCCTCGATCAGCAGATCTACTACCTGGACAGGCGCTCCAGAAAGCTGTACAGTGTCGAGATCGAAAAGCGTCAGGACAGCGGAGCATCGGAAACCGTGATTCTGGACGACACCGCCGTCGTCAACCTTCGCTCGTTGTCCAAGCCTCCAACCGCGGAGAATCCCTGCCGGCAGAGCAACGGCGGCTGCCAGCACACCTGCCTGCTGACCGGTCGAGCCGGGAGGCTGGGCAGCAGCTGCGCCTGCGCTACCAGGCACAGGCTGGCCGGCGACGGGAGAAGCTGCTCCAGGGCCAGGGAGCTGCTGGTCTACTCTCAGAAGGAGGTGATCAAGGCCAGAGCTCTGGACGCCGAGGACGAGGAGGTCGTGCTGTCCATCGCCAGGCCGAGAGGGTTGAGTCTCAGCGTCGATTACGACGACGAGAGAGGGGTGCTTTACTTCACGGACGCCAACACGAACGCGATCTACGCGAGCAGCCTGCTGGTAATTCGTTTGTTATCCGTTTTTGGTCGATAAAAGCGACGACGAAGTGCAATGATTTCCCCCAAGACAGGTAAAAGCAGCGTGGTAGCGAACTACTCGGGCTCGGCGAGCTTGAGCGTCGACCTCGGAGCTCGGAACCTGTATTACACGGACTTTGTTGCGGGCGAGCTGCACGTCGTGAGCCTGAAGAACCTGACGAGCCGGAAGCGCTTGCTGGACAGTCTGACGGAACCGAGGGATATCCTCGCGCACCAAGGCCGAGGGCAGGTTTACTTCCTGGACGACGGACGCGTCAAGAGGATCAACGCCGACGGCTCGAAATTCGGTATGAAACGCTACTCTCCACTTTCAATAACACGACAAAGAGTTGATTGAAAGGAAGTTACATTTGCACAGTAAGCCTCTACGCGACCGACGAGGGCGACTACTCGAAAATCCTGAAGCTCAGCCTGGACTCGGCGGGCGAGCGGCTCTACTGGCTGGAGCGCTCCGGCTCGAATCTGACCGTTCGCTCCTCGGACCTCGACGGCGGAAACGTCACGATTCTGGCAGCTCCCTTACTCCCGGGGGACTGCACGTCGCTGGCGGTTCGCGGAGAGTGGATTTACGCAGTGTGCGAGAACTACGAGCGAGCTGTCAGGGTTAACAGGAGCACCGGACGGCAGATGAGAGATATTCTGCGCAGGGACGAGCAGGGATTTTATGCTCTCGCCGTCGCCAGGGGGGCCAAGCAGGTGGGTCGACTGTCTTGACTAACTAACTAGGAGAGGACCAGGGGTCCGGATCACGGATTTTCTTATAACTTCGGTATATGTTTTCTGATATTAATTAATCAGGAGTGGAAAAATAGCGTAGGTGTAATAAACTAAAGACTGTAGTTTTGTAGTAGCTAGTTTAATAAGAACTTGTAGTTGAGAGAGAGGCGAGTAACTAAGCTACTTGTCGCGAGTAAGGCTGAAGCACAAGAGAG
>UCOL01000950.1:0-46331 GCA_900474335.1 Ormyrus nitidulus
ATAATGAAAAATGCGAACATGAAATGAGAAGTAAATAGTGGTACGGGTGCCGCGTCGTCTGCTTCTCAAACTCGCCTCCGCGGCACTACCGTGCCACTATAGACCTAGAGTGTTTTCTAGGCGAAAAAAAATAGTAAGTAAGTTAAGAATTAAGTTAAGTATAATAATGATTAAAATATGACATTTTCATTTTTTTATTTACACATACGGTTATTTATAAAAAAAAAAAACTCTTGTGATGCACCCATTTCTCAATTTTTGTAGAAAGAGAAGCAAACGGGTTTTTAAAGTAGTTTTTTCTATTTCGACCTGGACCCTTATTTTGCAAGTCTTGTGATGCGTTGTTTCCATCAATACAGATGTATAAAATTGTTAACTCAAATATCGGGCGTTAAAACTTTCAGAATAATTAATAAGCATTCACAATTTGAAACTTCGATTTTAAATTTAAACACAATTTTCAACTTTTGATCGTATAATGGCGTAGAATGGCAAGACGTTATTAGGATAAGTTGTATATTTTTAAAGTATTTTGTAAGATTTAAGATTAAATAAAATGTAAGGCTTGTGATTAAAAAAATTTGTATTTTCATTTGTCCTTTCCATTTCATTCAAATAATTTTAGATATTATTATCTACATTCTAGTATCACGGATAATGTGTAAATTAGATATAGATCATATATGCAATGGGCAACGAACGTGCGGTTAAACGGTTAGATTACAATGTGGCCGAGACAACGGAATTTTCGATACCGTTTATACAGCTGATAATGTATTATGGAGCTTTGTGTGAACATCAAATAAGAGCATAAATCTTATTAATCAGATTACTCAGGTCCGAATTCTGATCGATGATTCAACTGCACAAGTGCAGATTTATTGATCCAAGACCTAATTTCTTTTGACACTTTTAAATTTATTTGGTATACATTGTATCGACGATTTCGATTCCATTCTATTTATAAAATTCAACTAAAATTATAAAAAATCAATATTTTTTTCAATCACCTATACTTTCACAATACAATATTACAGAGTATATATTCTAATCCTTTCTACTTAGCATCGATTTTTTAAGAATTATTTACTTTTTTAGCTGAAAAAAATTTTTATTCGTTTAAAAGTAGAATGTTAAACTGATTGGAGGTGGTTTCCTCCAGGTATAGTAACCTCTGCCTCGGGCACCTATGATGTGCGCGGATATATTTTTTGTTATATCAATATTGTATCGTCTTACGCGAGGTAGATGTGTATTATACGTATTCGAGCAGCCAACTTTTGATTTAGAGGCTCGATACGATCTTAAAGTGCAAAATCAGAACACAATGAAATCACACGGGCAATCCCGATGATGTGTCCAAAGAACATGAAGCCCGAGGAGCTTGCTAGGTATTATGCTTAGCCTCTGATGACTGGATAATGACTGAAAAATGGCCGTGTAATGATCGAATAATGATCGGATGATGGTTCAATAATGGATGGGTATTAGATGAATAATGATTGGATAATGGTCCAATAATGGATAGGCATTGGCTGAATAATGATCGGATAATGGTCCAATAATGGATAATTGATTTGAACCTTCGAGTTTGAGATCGAAATTCTCGAATCTTGAAATTGATGAGCGTGAAAGCAGTTACATATGGATATTTTTATTGTTTATTTATTATTCATTTTCAGCATTATTTTAGTTTTTGGGAATTAAGGGATTATATAAAAAACTTTCATGTTTCTGGAATTTTTACCAAAAAAAAATTTTGAGCTTTGCCTTTCATAAACAAATACAAAATTTCGCCAATGTAGACTCGCTTATCTGCAAAAGTACATTAATATATTAAATTTTAATTATTGCTAAACTTTACAATGTACATCGATACTCAACGCTTGCATATAATTAGCTTCTTCCAACAAATCTCATCCCAGATTTTTCCATTAATTTACATTTGCAGCCATTCACACAATCAGATAGACCTCCTGCAAAATACATTATTCAGTCGCATCTCACCGGTCAATGAAGCTCTTATCTCGTTTACGCTCAATTAGACTAATTTATAATTAAGCTTACACATAGTGTATTGCAGATAAAATTTCGTATAAATACTCGGAACTTTCACTGCAGTATCACAATCAGTCAGTAATTCACAATCAGCAATAATCTCTTCCACGGTGCATCAACATGAACCGATTCTTGGCACTCTCTTTCCTGGCCCTTGCACTATTTGTGAGCGGCGATCTGTGCACTTTAGTGGAATCACAGGTAAGACTAGTAAAACTTGATTTTATTTTATAACATTTTTTTTTTAAATAAATTTTATGAATTTTATAGATTTTAAATTACAAAAAGATTCACCTATCAAAATTTTCGCACAGAAATTGGAAAAAAATTCAAAATAAGATGCAAAAAAATTTCACAATTTACTAAATTTCTATTCAATTTAATCTCTCCGCAATTAATGACTTCAAATTTACCGACGCGGATTGAAAAATATTCAAGCGAGAGAGAATAATTAAATACCTATATTAGTTAGATTTTCGAATATTATTTATTTCTAGTCAATGACAGACATTAGATACAAGCTTTATATAGAACCTCCTTGCTCGTAACATCCTCCTGCTACAACGCAGCACCCCTGCTATTCCAGCAGCTCGTATGCATCTCTTCAATTGACGAACGCCATAATAGGCCCCGTGCTGTTTGGGCTAAATAGCTCTTCAACCCTTGACGTGCGGTCTGATCCTTTGAGGCATACATTTCTTTTTAACAGCGAGATTTTGCGAAAATTTTCAAAAAAATAAACGGGCGGGTCTTGGTTTGTAGAGAGTCGGGCCCCAAATCTATTGATCGCCGCGTAAAATAAAGCAGCAATTGACTGAAAATAATTACCTCGATTTTTTCAGGTCAAAGTGTACAAAGTCGAAGTCGACGAGGTCAACCCTGATTACGTCAAGAAAGACACCTTGGTAACCAAAGTCACCGAGAAGAACTCCACCTACAACAATGTAGCTTTCCACTGGGACCTCGTCGAAGACCTTCCCGAATTCGCCATGGTAAACTATCCCTACGCCATCATCTTACATGCTATCGACATCATATATGTATATACCTAACGTGCACCTCTAAATTTCAGCTTCAAACTCAAGTGTTCGTGGCCGACGACGAGAACGGCAAGGGAGAATACTTCATGACGGCCCTCCACCTTCCACTCTGCCAGAGCAGCATCAATCACGATCTTCTCCCCTACTACCTCCGGGCCAGCGCCGACGAATCTCTGATCAACAAGGCCGCCTGCATTAAGAAGGTACGTTTTTTGCAGCGTTCCGTATACTTGAAAATATACCTGAAATTTTCTTATTGACATTTGTTTTTTTTTCGTTTTCAGGGAAGCTACGAGGTCGAGGATATGGGCCAGCTGAGATTCGAGCATCTGCTCCGCCAGTCCGACATCAAAGACAAGTACTACAAGATCGTCTACAAAATCCACGCTGAGTACAAATGGACGTACCTCGCCTACACCGTTTACGCCAAGTGGGGATACCTGGACAACTAAGCTGATGCACTTTGTTTGTATCTACGGGTTTTTTTTATGAATAAAATCTAGTTGGAAAACTGTAATTTGCCTCGCACTCGTTTAACCTTTTACAATAATCTAACTTCATTTAGTGTTTGAAGGACAAATTACGTGATTCGTTTCTTGTTAGGGTCACCAGGCGTGTACAACAAAAAATCAGTACACGGAGGTGGTACCTTTGCGAGCTAAAAAAAAAGTCATAAAATTACAATATTTTTGGGAGAAAAAAGTGTAATTTAGAAATAAATCAAACTTAGCATAAGGAATAATCCGTTAATAACCACATAGAAAACACAAAATAATAATTCTTCAGGTTCTTCTGGAACCTGAAAACTTATTATTATTAAAATCACCTTTCTAGTGAAAACGTGTAATTGAAATATTGCTAGGTATTAAATGTAATTTGCTTGATGAAATGACTAGGACACCTTGGAATTGAAATAAAATGGCTTCTCCTTTGTAAGGACGCATTAAGTATTGAAAAAAGTCATTACACTTTATAGTAAAATTAAATTGTACTGTAATAATATTTCGTACAGTCTGAACAGATAAGCGATTGTGCTCGCCGCTCCATTGGACATTTATCAGTGAAAAGATTCTTTCACAGTTATGGCCAGATAATGTAAAAAAATATTGTGCTACTTTCGAAGTTTCAACACTTCGGATATAGTTGGAATGTTTTGATTTGCGTTAAAAAATTCACAAAATTTAGTATTAACAGAAGAGTTCATTCTTGCATTCCACTTTCACAGTGAAATACAAGAATGAACAATCTGCTGCTAGTTGATAACGTGACGCGAAATATGAGCAGAAAAAGTGTTGCTGACTAAATGTGTCTTATTAGTTTGATTTACAAACATTTTCAGAGGATTTAAGGTCGCTCACGTTCAGCGGACATTGCATTATTCTTCCGTGACCGTTGCGCTTGCGACGTTGCGACCAAACTTGAATTCGCGACTCAACTTTCAGTAAGATCCCCGGAGAGAAAGTCTGGTCGCAGCTGCTGAAATACGAGAGGAAATAAAGTGGACACAGTAAATTTTTAATAGAAAATATTCTCCGGCAAATCGACTAAATAGTTCTAAATTTTTCGTGCAATGTATTTCAAACTTACATAAAAAATGATTTCTGAACAATGCATAACTGGATAGTATAATTAACCCAATAGTCTTTTTAAAACTGAAATCTTTTTATTAAACATGTGCACATACTTATTCTTAACTTCTGTTACTCACTATTAAAATAATAAATAACGAAGAAAAAGTTTAAAAAGTTTAAATTACATATCATCAAAGCATTTTCAGTGCTGCAAAGAACTCGTAGGAAAAAGAGAAAAAAAACAGTATATCAGCCCTGCAAATTACTGGAAAAAAAAATGGAACAAGATAAAGTGCGAACAATAACAGAGGCGAAAAAAAAGCAGAAAAGGCGCGAAAGAAGAAGAAGAAGCAGCAGCAGCAGGCAGCAGCGCGGGAAGAAAAGAGCATAGAAGAAAGAGACGTCGTGTCGCGCTTATATTCTTTAAAGCCTTCATGCAATTTTTCGGAAGAGATATTTCATCTTGTAATGCAGTTCTCGCATTCGTGCACGTCCCCCTGCCCCCTTCTCTCTCGTAAGAGAGGCAAAGAGAAAGAGAGGGAGAACAAAGCAGGCGAAGTCGAATAATGAAATTTTAATCTCGTACGCGCAGACAGACGCTGCAGTGTGCTTTATCTCCTCCCGCCTTTTTTTTTTGCGCGAGCGCACATTGTGTCCTTTTCCCGTACGAGGCTAATTTTTCAATCTCCTTTCCGGGAGGCAGCCGTTCGCGAGGCTATACGTTAGGTTGCGTTTAATCAAGCGACGAAACTTTGATTTTCAAGGCGAAGCCTTCTCGGGATGCCAACGACTAAATCGCCATTATTGCCGAGGTAATTAACAAAAGCTCCGAAAAAATCGCCGTAGAAAACAAGAAGCCGCGACGAGCTGGCCGGCAGTAATCACACGATGACCGAACTCTCGCTCTCCTCTCCGCCAGCGGCGCGTGTATCATCTCCCCCTTTTAGCCGAAAAAAAAAGAACCGCATTTATATACGTCGAGGAACGGCCCGACGGCGCACAATGACGATGTTTCGCGCTGAAAGCCGCGCCGCGGATGGTGAAATAAAAAAAAAAGAGAGAAGAAAAAATCGACGATCGCAAAATTTTGCGTTCGCTCCCCCATTTTTTTCTCTCTCTCTCACCCCGCGCATTATACCTCCCACAAAAGCGATCGCACAAATTTCATATTAAAAAAGGCATAACTGGAGCGCGGCTATTCAGGAGGGAGGCGCGAGCACATCGCGCTTTTTTTTCGAATTTACGCGCTGCGGCCGCCGACAGGCTGGTGTGTGTGCACGCGATAGACATCACTTTTGCAAATTAGTTGATTGAATGCGCGCTGGTGTGCGTCGTCGCGGGCGCTTTTTTCCCGCGGAAATGGAATTAAAAGCACTGTGTTCTTTCTTTTTTCGGGGACTTTTATCTTGCATTATGACTGCCTCTTCTATTCAATGAGAAAAAAATTAGTTCCTCTGTCCTATTGTACGTCGGAAAAAGCATGTATGATTTTTATATACGAGTTTGCGCTTACTTTTTTCTTTTCGTTGCTTAATAATAACGTACATCAGAAATAGAAAATAATAAGCATTGAAAATGTTTGTCTTTTTTATCCAAGAAAATCTGCTATCTGAAAACTGATTGTAGGTACATTCGAACTCATTGAAAAATATAATAAATAATCCCCTCCGAACGCATTCGGGAACTCAATGCAGAAATCTAGCTTAGAAAACTCCTCCGCGGATAATATAGTATATCGAACGCCAGCAAAGCCAACGAGATATACAACTCCGCGGGAAATCCAATCCCCCAACATATCGCATTGAATAAAGGCGAGCGAGGCAAAAGCGAAGCAGGCACCTACCTCGCAGCCGCACATAATAATATATCCCTCCCTCCGCAAATCTTAGGCCCCCCCCATATCTTACGCTTACACGTATACGCGTCGAGTCTGCAAAAATATATACATCGCCGGCCGGATTTCTTCGCGAAGCTTGTATACATAGCGGCCCGACGCGCCGCGCGGAGCTAACTCGTAATGCAATCTGTTAATGGGGGCAGGAAGCGTTGCTGGTCCGCGCGCGCGACCCCCTTTTTTTCTCTTAGCGCTCAGTCAGCCTTGGCTGCGATGCGCGCAGCTTCGGCTTTTTTAATCTCGTTCGCGAGAGAGAGAGAGAGGAGAGCGCGGTTTTGGGAGGTACAAAGGGTCGAGGAGGAGATATTAGGAGGTTTTCTCGGGGTGCCCTTTTACGTAACTGACGTTGTATTATTTTGAGAATTATTACCGGATTAAATGATTGGGAGATATGGTGTTTTAAAACGATAAATGAGCTTGTTATGCATCTTTGGTCTGTTTAATGCTACTGGTAGTAAGAAATTAGATAAATTGTGAGATGACGGTTTATTAAAAACTTTTTTTGGGTATTTATAATGCGTAGAATATTAAAATCTATAGCAATATTTTTCGTAACACCTTTTTTTTAATTCTGTATTTAGTTTAACGAGTAACATTATAAAAAGAATATCAGTTGTAATTGTAAATTAACAAGATTAAATTTGAATAAAAATAGGCGGTATTTTTATAGAAATCATGCGGGCACACAACAATAAAACGAAATATAACAGTGGTTTCCAAAAATTATTTTTTATTATTCTATAATTTACAGCATTTTGATTATGATGCTATTTGACGTAAAATATAAAAAATATTTAAATCTCTTCGAGTAGAGCTTTCGCGTTCTCGAAGCAACAGTATACCGATGAAATATACTGTCTACGTCGATTATCGACCGAATATTTCATCCAGAGTTCTGAACAAGACAGTTTGATGGCGCCATCAGCTGACTTTCCCAGCGAATGCAGCCCTACATTACCACATCGTCCTAGACTTTACTAGTACAAAATTCAAGTATTTTAAAAATAACATGGCCAGTCTTAACAAAGTAACTTATACAAAATAATTCTCTGCACGGTGACGATTAAAAATATCCTATATGTAAAAACCATCTAATTACTTCAAAAACTTGTTTATGATATTCTCGACAAACCATTCGTCGGTAAACTGCAGGTGGTTCGCGTTGAGAGAAAGAAAGTGCAGCTTGCCAGCGGCGTCCATCTCCTTGAGGCCCAGCCGGTCCTGGAATTTCAAGTTTTACCGTAAAGCAATCAAGCGAAAAAGTATGCAAAAAAAAAAAAAAAAAAATCAATATGCGCCTACCTCGGTAAAGAGCGCCGATTCCTGCAAACTTTCCGTCTCGACAGCCTGTCCTGGCCTGTAAAAGCCGAACCACTCTGAAATCGCTGGCTCCACCATCGAGTCTTGTTCGAATTTTACGAGGACAAAGTTTTGGAGCTTCTTCAAGTTCGTTTTGTAGGTCTGGAAGTAAAAGGAGACTTGTTACTTTTTTTCATTTAATGGAGATAAAAAATTCTGTAGTTAAAAGGTTCTTTGGAACTGTTTAAAAATTTATTTTCAATTCGTTAGTTAATACTTTTGTACGAAACATGCAGCTCGGAATGATGTATTAAAACTTTTTAAATAAGATGTAGAAAACTCTTTAGTCATTGAGATTTCGCCGACTTCAGATAGTCGAGTTATCGGTATTAACGATAAGTTATAATAAGAATATTAATTACCTCGTTAATTTGCAATTCATTGTTGATGTCGGCTAGAAAGACGCTATTTTTCTTATACTCATCTTCCTTAAGTGGATCGTGCCAGTATTCCGCCTGGACTAACTTGTGTTGAATGTATCTAAATGAATAAATAATAATTTATGAACTACTCAATTCAATTCTATTCTCTGTAGTAAAATAAGCCTGATTTGCATTTCATTTTCAGAGCACGCTTTTCCGAGAGTGGAATTTGTCGTCTTCATTAGTCACTAAAATATTTTCGCTACCGGTGAAGAGTAACAAGTAGATTAACTTACTTGGAATAAGCCGCGTAGTGCAAAACTTCTCGCATATAATTGCAAAGGTAGTGCTTCAGCGAAGCGCAATTCGGCAGTCCGTAGACTCCTTGATGCTGACCGCCGAGCGATATCAAATTTCTCATCGGTGGATTCGGACACCTTTGTGCCACCGCTCTCCTGAAAAGAATTGCAAATAATTATTTCGGAAACTTGTAAAATTACTTCATTGTAGAAACAATTCAATTGAAATAAAAATAAGGCCAACTCACAAAAATTGTCCTCCCTGGGAGAATCCGATGGCATTGTACCCATCCTTCAGAGCGTCGTCTTGCGCCAATTCCCGGCAGACCTGCTCGACTTGCTCGTTAACATTCTTAAAGTAACTATTCTCCACGTCCTAAACGAAATAGTCGCACTCGTTAAAAATGTAAGCTTTGATTTTAGCATGAGAATAGACACAGCTTGCGCACCTCGATGTCGTTATTTCCAATTCTAATGCTCTTCACGTACACCCCGGCAATGTGCTCCTCCAAGATCGTCTTTATCTGCCCGAGACTGAAGGCGAAGCAGCAACTGTCACCTGTTCCATTAGCATTGTTTACCCTTTTGCAATTCGAGTGCCGGGCGCCGCGCCCGGAGTCGCACACGTATATGTAATAAGCGCTCCTTACGCAAGTGCGCAATGGCATCATTACTTAATAAAGTGCGCGAAAGCTGGATCATTGCTCCGGGAGCAATTTTACGTTATATATATGCGATTCAAACTAGAAACTATATAACACTTACCCATTCCATGCCAGAGGACGACGGGGGTCGCCGTCGTCGAATTTTCAGCCCTCGCCGAGAGAAGCGAGAGCAGCAGGACGAGTATTAGAGGCTTGACCCGGTACATTTTTAAAGGGTAATGCCCCGGTACAATAACAGACCAGTGGAGTTTTATGTCTCTGTCTTTGTCGGCCGCGCGGATTTCCGTCTCGTGGACTGACTTTCTCGTTGTTTGTTGTCGAGCAGACGTCGCAGAGGCGATAACGTCGACATCCGTGGGATGGAGGAAGAACCTGCAGCCCTCCGCTGATTATGTGCTCCCTTTATTTTTTGCTATCGATAAGGAAGGCTGTACGTTTTCTGGATATTGATTTTTAATTAGAAGATTTTCAAGTGTCTTAATAATTTTACTTTCTAGATGTGAACAAAGAATTTGATTTGAGGAATTAATACTTAAATAATTAATCTCGGTTATTCAGGAATTATAATAATGTTTGAAAAAAAATATTCTCAATTTTTCAAAGGTAAATTCGACAATTATTTATTAGCAAAAATAAAAATACAAAGTATTTGCGCTCATCGTTTGAAGTAAAACTTACAATATTTCTATCGCACTCTGTTTGTTTTCTTTTATCGAACATCATTTTCCCTAAATTCTAGTCACTTCCGTCGGCTTGAAAAGGCACTTAAATTAGTACATAAAACGTCGGCGATTCGACACGTTAAAATGCGCGCTCGCACATTCGCTCGCAAAATCACAATTCCGCTTCCTAGAAGCGATTACGAGAGCCTTGCATCGCCGCCTCGGCTCCTTGTCTAAATTAGTTTATAACACGAACTATTTGCACATCGCGCTCAATTAAACCTAATCGGCCAAGTAAATCTACTCGCGCTCGCCTGCGAAAACTGAGATTTCAAAATGTGTCGCTCGCGGACTAGTTATATTTTTTTCTTTTTTTTTTCATTCTTTTCTTCGCAATCAACGATATTTACATTCTCGTCATATATATCTCTCACGCGCAACTAATTCAAACGGAAATAAGCTTTCAGTCTTACGTTCGTTAATTGATTGCTTTTGATTTTCGCACGCACTCACTCTGCATTCAAGTTTTTAAGTCTTGCTTAATCCCTAACGAACTCGATTGTCAACGAAGCGGCGAGGATCTTACATATTAGAACGACCCTTAAAAATACTTCAAGGGTGTGTATATATATATATCGACATTTCCTTTCTATAAAAGAACTACAATCCATCACAGTAGACAATTGTGCACAAGCGCATTTAAACCAATATTTCTCCAGTTCCTCGTTCATTCGAAATGGCGCACACCACTTCGAATAAAGAGCGTTAAACTCGGCAAATTTCAGCCTCGAATCATCGCGATGCAGAGAATTCTTTTACGTAAGGATATAACGGCTGCGATCTCAAGAGACTCCGAAGGCCGACGTTCCTCCTGCTCGGATTACAATTAAGTACAAAGTGATCCCCGAAGAAAAACGGGCGTCTTGGTTTAATTGTGAGAACGGCAGATATCGAGTCAAGAGAGCGCCTCGGAGTCGTCGAGAGATATATCGCAGTGTTGGGCCTCGCCGCCGGGGTGGGTTAGGCTGCAGCGCCGACGGCCCTGAGCGGTAGTCAAACGATGCGGTGGAGGTCGCCGGAGTAGCGCCTCTGCAGGCTGTGGTGTCGGTGGTGCGGGTGGCAGATTATGTCCATATTGTTAAGGTCGTTGAGCCGCTTCTCCAGTCGCAGGTGATTCAGGAAGCGGTCCTTTTTCGAGCGGGTGAAGTGGCCGCGGCCGACCGTCAGGCGGAAGGCTGCCTCCTCCTCCGCGGTCACGCCCAGCTTCGTGCTGCTCTCCTCGTTGTTGCTCACGTTCTCGCTGACTCGCAGCTCCGTCTCCGAATCCGAGTCTGGAAGCATTGAAATTTACCGTTACAATCGTTCTTATATATATATTCTGTTTTTGAAATAATCTCGCGCGAACTTACCGGAATTCGAGCAGGAGTCGGAGGAGCAGCCGGAGGACGAGGTGAGGTCCCACATCCTGAAGTCTTGTACCCTGAGGGGATTTGGCTTGGGGGCGGCGACGATGACGGCTCCCTTCGCTTTACTGCGAATAATCAGTGCCGCGTCGAAGCTCGAGGGTCGCGTCTTGTACCGCAGCTGCATGGCCCGCCTGTTGCGGTTCTCCTGGTGTTGCGAATTGTTGTTCTCCGGCGATCTGAAAAACGAGCGAAGGTCAGGGCTTTGGTTTATATATCGTTTCGCGAGAGAATAACGACGAGCGAAATGCCTTTTGAAGTCTATTTTTAGCTCTGCTCGTAAGTCACGAGAGGATCGCTTTTCTAAACGCGTTAAAAACTGCTTTTAAACGCAATTACGGGCTAATTTACGAGGCCTGCTTACACACACACAGAGCATACAGATGCACGGACGAGTAAAGGTCTAAAAAGTTAAAGTTCAGCGCTCCCTATAATGCGTTAGAAAAATTAAAAGCAATTTGGCTGAGTAAAGCAGCCGTATCCGGATTAGCTATTACAATGTGTGCGGTTAATTTCTCGGCTGTCCGGGAGGTCGGACGATTTTGGATGCGGCTCAGTCGAGCGATGCACTCGAACAACGAGGGCTCTTATTTCTGAAGCCGACGATTCGACACGGAGAACTATCTTAATTTGTGGTTTTTTGGCATTTTTATAAAAAAAGCTGTAGATGTTGAATTCGAATTTTAAGAAGATAAATTTAATTATTTTACTCGGCGTATCTTTATTAAATGAATGCATTGTAATCAAGAATTTATACTGATATCAGGCTGCAATAATATTATTCATGATAAAGCACTTCTATAATGAATAACGGATAACAAATTCAACGTTCTCTACATTCCGCGCTTATTTCGAAAAAAAAATGAACAGAATTAGAATCTATTAATCATCTATTTCTAATTCTATTATAAAATATTCATTATAAACGTTAATATTAAAAAAATTCTATATAATTTACTATTCTCAAAAACTATCATTTAACTTTTATTATCCATCTAGCACCCTTTACAACAGTAATTATTGAAATTAACCGAAAGAATTTCATCTGTGAAGCTAAAAAAACGGATGTGCATAAAGCACACACACAGAGCATCAGCCACACGTTCCCGGAGATAAATAAGTCGCGAAAAAAGTCTAGCGGTCCGCGCTCACGAAGCAAATAAAGACACACACCGCCGCGGCGAGAAAGTGAGAGTCGAGCGGCGGCGGGCTCGAAGGCAGAGCGGAGCGAAAAACTTGGCAGCGGACGATACAACGCCCGATAAATAAAAAGAGCCGCGCAAAGCTATCCGCGAGCGGGATGGCTGCGGCGTGACGTCACTCGCGTCTGACGCGAGAACTCGCTCTTTTTGGCGATCGAACGCGCGCGCGAAAAATTCAAAATTCGGCCCCGCGCACACCGAGTTCGAGCGCGGAAAATTTTCGTAGCGTCGTAAATTCGGGCTGAATATTGCGGGCTTTGCTACTTCGGCGCGCTGTTTATTTTTATTCAATTTATCGTTCCGAAGGATAAGTGCGCGTGTGTTTATGAATTACGTCGTTGTAAATTGACAGCTGAGAAGTAAACTCGCGTATTTTCGTTTCAAGGATCTTAAAACAACGGTTAACGTTACGAACTGTAAATCTGCTTGTACGTATAGTCGTAGTAAAAACTGACTGCACATTTCCGAGATTTAATAAACTCGCGGTCGAAATTATTCCGCCAAAGTTAGTTTGCAGTTTCAACCAGATATTTAAGGTCGTAAATCGCCGAACGGAGTATCTTTTAATAATTTTCGCTTTATTTATCCGCGCTCGAACCAGTTGCGATTGCGCAAGAGACGCTAAAAGGAACTTCCAAAATAAAACAAACGCCTCCGCGTGTTTATAGCCCACTCGACAATGTTACGCGGGAGGACTCAAAGCAATCCCAATCAATTATTGCTTGCCCGCAAGAAACTAAAATACTTGAATCCTCGCCAAAACGCCACTAAAGAAAAGCTCGATCCCTTGGAAAAGCAGGCGCCTCGATTCTTCGAGCCGCGAAAATAGGCGGCTAGACACAAACTCACTTGCTGGCCAAGGTGGGCGGCGAGCTCGCCGACTTGGCGCCGCGGGACTCAGGTGAGAACGCCGACGAGTCCAACTGCTGCTGCTGCTGCTTCGACGTGACGACCAGGGCGTTCGAGGAGACCGCCGAGAGCTCGGACGGGGTTTGGGGCGGACCGGTGCTTCGCTCCTCGTACTCGATGCTGTTGGAAGAAAAGGGGAAGTTAATGGATGATCTAATCGTGGAAAGTGGAATTGAAGATTTTTAGTTATCCTAGACTCAGAGAAGAGATGTAGTAAAAATTGCAAATTTAGTCTTGTAAAAATTACTCTAATGTCTATTAAAGCCACCGCGGACTGTCGAAACAAAATATTACCATACTTTGTAAGAAATTTTACCATACTGTTTGGTAAATTTTACAATATTTTCTCTGTGATATTTCCTTATAAAGTATAGTAATTTTTTCAGTTTCGACAGTCTGCGGTGGCTTTACAGAGATAATATCATAATTTTTATTACATCTTTTCTCTCGGTGTATACGTAAGGCGTTTTTAATTTATATCTATAGTGTCATGTACGCGGGCTCGGGTGACCAAAACTGCGGACTCGCACAGACACCCGACGCCTTGCATCCGTGATTGCACGCGACGGCAACGAATATCCTGGGAAGAATTCTTCCCCCGTCGCGGATTCTTGCGACGGAGCGTCAAGACATGTCGGGTTTCTAAAAGCTTTTTGGCGTTGAAAATAAACTCAAGTTAAGTAATGCTTTTTTTCCAATGAAATTGGATAAAAATAATTGTAAAAACTAGTTATGTGAGATTGAAAAAAAACTACGGTGGCCAACATAACTGAAGGTCTCATTCAACGTAAGCCACGGGAAATGAATTGATTTTCCAAAGAGCGATTACACACGAGGCCTTGATCAAAGCTTCTCCCCAAACTACATAAGCCGTCGGACAAACGAACCGAAAAACGCGCGAGGATGACGACGACAAAGTTAGGCTCGGCGACACCGCCGGTACATTAACCCAGATATCCGCCGCCGGGTGCAGCCGAAATCGACTTCGAGTGCGCGATGTGTTATAATTCCCTCGGATGCCAGAGCCACTTTACTGGCAGACGGCGGCGTCGACGACGACACCCGGGGGCCGAATATTCAGCCTCGGGCCAATGTATCGAATCAGCGGCTAAGTGACTCGATTAGCCGCTCATTAGCCGCCGAAGAGAGGCCCGACGCGCGGCTTGTGGGAGAGAGAGACGGATTTTGAGGCGGAGGCGTGGCCGGGGAAAAGGGCTTTTGCTGCCGCTTATCGGACGAGATAAGGGGATTTATATAGAGATACTGGAGTGATAAGCTCGAATTCGATTCGTTTCCTCTGCTGGAATTAGAGATTCGTGCATACGTGCAGTATCTATTGTTTAAATTTCAATGATGATAATTTAATGAAACTGACACTTTTACCGTAACGAAATATCGACCTAACATTCCCGTAAAAATTGGACCAGAGCAATAGGTAATAAAAATTTTTCAATTAAAAATCTCAACTTTTACCGAAACGAAGCTACAATCTTTCAAAAGCCCTTCAAAAACTCGATCGAGTCTTCCGCGTACAATTTCGAGGCCTGCAATCAGCACCTCAATCCAGCGGCGCGTTTCCGAGGCGCACCGGTTCTCAACGCACTCGGAAGCGCGCGCAGAGCTGCATCAGCCACGGAGAGGTCGACGGCTGACCTTAGCTCCGATAACTGGCCGAGGCTGTGCGAACCTCGGCAGGGGGAGAGAGGACACTTCTTTCTCGAAAGGCGCTCTCCTTGAGAGCGGCGGAGGAGCAGATTCGGATATGTATGTGCGTCCTCCGACCCCCCCGAGTTTGGCCTTTTTTTCTCTCGCCTTTTCCCAGAGCTGCGACGGCAAGGTGGATTATATTGCCGAGGCCGCGCGGAGTCGACTGCTTCCGGGGGAATTTAAATGTCAAACGCTTCAATGGGGGAACGCCGCCTTTATATATCTTGCTGTTAAGCGGTGCTACGTTAATAGTTATATATCCCGGTTAAGTTGTTAATCTTGTTACTGAATTAATTTATTATTTATTGTACGAGTAAAGTTTGGAAAATTTATAAAAAAAAAATGGTTTTTTTTTCATCGCGTTCCAGCTCTGCGAAAGATGCAGTATCCGACGAGATTTCTCGTCGATTATTTGCCTATACAAGAGGCTGGGAAATTACATAATTACCCACATTAACAGCGCGCGAAAAGCGTCGTGACTCAGAGCCGAGGAATTCAACGTCCAGCTTTTAGTTTTATATTACTCCTCGGCCGGCAGTCTCGCCGACTCGCACACGACACATAATATTCACTCTCCTCGATGACTTCGCGACGCGGTTTCACTCTAGTTGTTCATCCCGTCGCGCCGTTCCAAACGAATTCCTCTCATAAACATTCCAGCGCGCAACGTATATAACGAGGTAATAAAACGTCGCCGCTTATCGACCATTAATTCTCGGTAGGAATCTTTCCGACGCGCTTTTCGAAAAAAATTCTTCGCGCTCGAATTCAAAATTAGAATCGTTACGAGATCCGACGATATGGAGCCCCCCCGTTGAACATACAGTCGAAAAGACCGAAGACACTTCCTCTCGAAATACACCTCTCCCGCCGACTATATACGCGCCGCTCTCTCAATGAGCCCGTAACTCGCGAGAGCGATTTTACACTTGAAAGTCCGCGTGCACCGAGCGAGGCGGTCGAGGCTGCGGCGGCCGACGACGAGAGCTCGTTGCGTCCAGACGATTGTGGTGGTGTTTCGCAACGGCGCGCCGCCACCGCCGCCGCCGCCGCCGCGTTTTTCCCCGATTAATTATTCGAGCGGCGTTCTAACGCGCGCCGAGAGTTTCCCAACGAGCGAGAAGGAGGACGCGCTCACTTCGTTTTTCTCAATGAACGCGCGTTTTGCAAGCCCGCGACGCGCTTCTCTTGCCGAGTGATTTATGCGGCCTGGAAAGGGAGATTGGCGAGTTTTGAATTTCGATCGTTCGCCCCATTAAGGTGCATTATGGACTTGCGTCACGAGATTGCGGCTGCGACGGCGGCGGCGTTGTTTTGCAGCGACCGAAGTCGCTTTTAATTCGTATACCCGATAAGCGACGGAGCTGTACTTCGCTCGCGGGGGAATAACAATTTTTTCTTCTATTTTTACTGTTGAGCGCTCGGATTTGCGAGCTTTTTATAGACCGCCGAGCAATATAAATCAGCGCGCAATTAGTATCTGTATACCCGGTAATAACGTAAACGCAAACAGTGTCGGAGATATTCCCAGAAGAGATAAACCTCGGAAAGCTCTCGTTACAGCCTCTTGCCTGTCTCGCGTGTCGAAACGGCCCCCGCGGACGCTTCTGCCGAAGCTCGAAAATCGCGAGCGGCTTTCTCCGCTTTTTGAAAAACGCCGCAATTTCTCTCCGCGCTCTATCTCTCTTTCTTTCTCCGCGCGGAGAGAGTGAAAGTCCCCGGAGGAGCGGACTGCGAGTCGTATATTCATTTCCGCGGTGTGCGGCTGGGCGTCGCGCCGCGATCAACCTCGATGTACGTACGCACTTTCAGGGCTGCTGCTGCTGCTGACGAATGAGTCAGCGGCGGATTGGGTTTACCGGCGGAGCTCTCTCTCCTTTTTCTCGTGCACTTTTTCCGCGGCGACTGAAGCTTTGTCGCGCCGCCGACTGAATTTCAATTTCGGCGACTAATGAAACGGGGTAAGGAGGATGAGGTTTAAGGAGGAAAAGTACTAAGAGGAAGTTGGGAAGCTTATTTTAGCAACGAAGACGGAGATTCCCAAACGTAAAAAAGTTTCTCCTTGAAACAGGTGTCCGGGAAACAAAACTATGCAAGTAGTTTTTATTTATTTATTGTCAGCTCATTTTTTGCGATATTTATTAATTTAAATTTGGAAATATAAATAATAAAATTGCTAATTGCAAACTAGGTATATAGAAACTTTTGTCAAACCGCTTTTACCCGCATAATGAATAAATGAGTATTCAGTGACCTGAAATTAATAATTACTGCCTCTCCGACGGTTCCAAAGATAAACGAGACTTTCACCATAATTAACGGCAAATACCAATCGAATTGAATAAAACTCGAGACAAGTATAAAAGAAAACAATGAACCGCCAAAAAAAAAAGCAGAAAAAGTTCCCAAGTAAATTAATCAAATCCAGCAATCATTCCCCACGCTTCGCTTCGCCAAACCAATAGACGGAAAAACGTGTCCGGCGCCCGTCAATTACCCGAACACGATACACATCGCAAGAGAGAGATCGCGTGCAATTAACGCGGCGCTCGCTCGGCAATCCGAAAGGAGAGGAATATTATCGAGGCATGTTTCCCGTATCGATCCGCCGACGCGTCGTAATCGCTGAGATAACAGAGAGGCCTCCGTCATCGCCGAGGAGGAGAGCCAATGTGTACTCTCTCTGTTTGTCCTCGCGACGTAAATCCCCGAGTTTCGGGGATCGGGGAGTTTTAGGCTGCGCCGAGAGAGCGGCTAAATAGGCCGGCTTTTACTTGCGCTTTGCGCGAATAATTGCGCGCGAACTCGATTTATGTCGGTTGGTAGAGCGAAGTTTTGTTTATCGAAAACTATTAAGTCGCGCGCTGAAAACAAAGTTATATTTTCAATGCGCGCAAAACGCGTTTTTCCTCGTAGAAGAAATTCTAGAAATTATCGTAGCGACCGATTCGATATATGTACGCTCCTTTTGTTATACGCTCCATAAATTATTGTAATTTCAACAAGTGTTACCCGACAATACTCCTAGTTTAAACAGTCGTAGATCAATAAAAAAACCCCTATTCACATCCCGAAGATTTTTCTACAATACCCAGCCGCCGCCGTCCTCGACGCCTAAAGAAACAGAAGACGAATCGATTATGTTAAAAAAGGAGCTGCTCCGCAGCCGCGAATTCCACGACACGAAAAAAGGGGAGAGAGAGCCGCGTCGAACGCCCGGCGCTCTTGTTTATAAATACGTAATGAGAGGCGATAAACGCCGCGAGTCTCCGGCTCTCCGCGCAAGCAGACTGTACACTTGGCGATGATTAATCGCGGCCGTGACTCATCGGAATCGCGAGGCCCTGCTTCAAGACCCGCGACGTCGCTCTGCACTTTCGACCGGCTGTTTAAGCTTTCTAATTTAAAAACTTGTTCCCCGCGTTTTTTCGGATATACCAATGAAGGTTTAATTAGAATGATTTCGGTGTGCATTACCGTTTAGGAGTACAAAAGCCGTCTTACGTCAACAAAGCAGACGAAACGTCCAACCTTTCATTAAATATTGACGAAGCCGAGGCGTTTAATCGCGCGGCGAAACTAGAACGAGCGCGCGACGGATTAAGAAATAATCCGCGCATTCTCGTAAACATTTATATTATACCGCTCGAAAACGTAACCACGCATTACGTATTTCAGCTTATTTCGTCGTTCCCGAGGCTCGGCGCTCGAAAAATATTGCGAGCCTTGAGAGCCTAATGCGCCATTGTGCGCAGCACAATTTCAGATAAGAAAAATAACCGTGCGAACGGCTGTTTAGTGTGTTTTCTAAGAAAGCCGGGTAACCTTATCGGCGGCGGCCCCCCGAATTCTCGAGATAGTCATCTGTTTTATCGATCGTTATTGTATTGCTCAATTTTTGAGCTCTGTTATTCGTCGGCTTTGTATTATTGTGGATTTCCCGAAAAAGGAATCTGACTAATTTTGTATTTTAAGCTGAAACTTTGATACGAGGAAGCAGTATCTTGGGCGTTAAGATTAAGAAAATTCCAGAGTCCGAATAAATAATTTTTCGGGCTACGAGCAATCTGAAGCTTCTGCGGACGAGAATCTTCGCCGCGCTGAGAGAAGAGATATTATATAGTAAAAATTGCAAATATGCCTTGTAAAAATTGCCATACTGTCTAGTAAAGCCGCCAGACTGTCAGAACCAACAAAATCACCGTACTTTGTAAGAAATTTTACTGTACCGTTTGGTAAATTTTACAATATCTCCTCAGTAAAATTTCCTTATATAGTATAATAATTTTTTTTGTTTTGACAGTCCGCGGTGTCTTTACTAAACAGTACGGCAATTTTTACCACATCCGTTCTCTCAATTCATACACGCTTTAATACCACACCCAAGGCAGCATAAAGCATTAAAAAAATTCTCGCCGAGCGCCGCGCGATCCAAGCCAGTCTCCGCTGCAACCACTCCGCGGGGATCCAGCCACCCACTCGGACGTGCATACCTGCGGCACAGCAGCCGAAATCGCGCGTGTCGAAAATAGACGCGCATACGCACACCGGGTGCACGTGCGCGATCCGTGACACCGGCGGAGTCGATCGGGGGGCCACTAAAAATATATGGATCGGCGCCTCCGAGAGACTCGATGGATTTCATTACCTAAGCCCCGAGCGCGCTTTCGGATTAGGATTTTTCTCTCTATCTCGGGCTTATCGGCGAGGCGCGAGATAGTCTTAAGACTTTCTACAAATAGTATACTGCGCTGCTTGCTTTGCCGATAGAGAGCTACCAAGGTTGAGGAGAGCATTAGCTTGTTTCCGATTCTGCGGCTCGACGTCGACGAATTGATTAGAGTGCGCGTTTTAAATTCAGGAAAATTTTGGAGAAAATAAATGCTGCCACGTCCGAAAATAAGGAAAAAAAACGATAAAGAAGACCGTCGCGGGGAATAAAAATCGAATCTCGACTCCCGAAAAAGGCGCGCGTCACAGGCATTGAAAAGGCTGCGCGCGCAAAAAAAAAAAAAAAAAAACGGAAGGCTGCGTGATCGGAGTTCATTCGCACGAGACTCGCGGCAGCGGAGAGAGAGAGAGAGAAAGATCGAAGTGACCTTCGCGAAAATCCTTCGTACCGCCGCGTATATGTACCTGTAATTTCGCATTTTTCGCAAGCGACAAAGACGCGTCTCTTTTTTTTCGAACGGCCGCATGTCGATCGAACGGATATTGTTATTTGTCGATTCCGCGCCGGCAAACTCCTCGAATTATGAAGTTTTAAATTATTCTACATTGTAAAAGAGGAAACTTATCTCGGTCAACAAGTAATTATCAACAAACGTATTTTTAAGTGTTTCAGACCGATAAAGTGCAGCGCGTTTTGTGGACACTCGAACTATCCGAGCAGGAAAAAACTTTCGTTATACACTTAACTCAAAAGTACAAACAACAATTTGTCCGCGTTACGCAATCCTATGTAAATAACGGCGCTGGCGATTAGCGCGTTTTCCTCCAAAACAATTTTCTCCCGACTTACGTAAACGAGCTCGAGGTCCAAATCTCGGTGTAGCCGATGTCTTGCCGGCCAGCAGATTGGCGTATCAAGCCGCCGAGTGACTCGTTAAAAGTATACCGAGTCCCGATAGACGAACTCGAGACAAAAAAAAAAAAACAAAGAGGCCGCGCGAAAATACGCGGAAGTCCGGGCCGATTTTCGGGCGAAGGGAACACAGCATATCGGTTTCCCGTCGCGGTGCTTGAACATTTCGCCGTTCGTTCTCGCGCAACGGCTGGAAAGACGGCGATTTCGCGTTCGCATTATTTTGCCTAGGATAATTTATGCGTAATAATGTTGATATCGCCGGTTGGAGAAATAAATTAGCCGTAGGTGTATACTGGCAGCCTTGCCCACTTGCATGCACTTATCCGCTGCTCGGAGCGGGGAGTTAAGTCAGCCTCGTTATTATGCATTATTATATTCGATTTGTCATGAGGAGCGTTTAATCATTTAACACTTTACAAGGGTAATTAATGATTGCAATTGTTTTCCTAACGAACTCGTTAATGCGTTTTAAATGAAAGGTTTTTATTAAACGAAGCTCGTCGGCGGAAAAACTTTATTAACGAGAAAATAGTCAATCGTTACACTAACTTTACAGACTGCAAAACATCGAATATCCAGTTTCGCAATCGAGAGTACAGTTTAGCCATCGGCAGCGGACAAAAAAGTCGGCGCAACGAAAACAAAAAAACGCACACGCGGCGCGAAAATCGGCGGGAAACTCGACTCCAATGTTTCCCGAACGCGGAGAGCCGCTCCTCCGGCGTTTGTTTTTTCCTCGCGCGTGTCGGCGTGACGTTCGCGTGACAGCCGGATATACTATAAAGTGCGCGCGCTTCGACGTTTTATTACAATTCGCGCGCCACGCGTCGTTAGGACGAATTTCGACCCTCCATTACGATATACCCGCGCCCCTTCGTGTCGCCGCGAGAGAGGATTAATTAGAGCGCAGAGGACCCTGAACTTTCGCTTTCGAAACTCGAGAACCGCGCTCTAATCGCCCACCGGAGATTGGAGACACGCCGTTTCGACCGATAAGGCTCCGCAAATTTGCGCTCTTTACAGCTGTTTGATCTCATTAGCAGGAGCGCGCTTATCGGGCTAAAGTACACAGGGGGGAAGAGCGTCGAGAGCTTTCCCCCAATATCCCGCCCGATGGAGGGGAGAGCGAACGAAAAACTCGAAAGAAAAAGGTATATATATCCAGGGAAAACGAACGGCCGCGCGGGGCTCTCCGGCGTTGCCGTGGTCGCCCCCTCTGGGAGACTTTCTCGAATTCCTTTCCCCCTCGCTCGCTCACCTGTATTTGGGGTCGAGCAGTCGCTGGCAGATCCAGGCGAGTTTGACGGCCATGGGCGCGAGCTTGGACGAGATGAGGCCCATTATCCTGCCGCTGCGTGTATTAATCCAGCTGCTGCTGCCGCCGCTTTTTACCGTAATGCACACATGCACCGCGACATGCACGATATTGTGTTCACTGCTTCAACCGCGGCGCGCGTCGTCGCCAGCTCTCTCTATCTCTTTCTCTCCGGACTCTCGACCGTGCTAAGCGTTATACGTCGTACTGGCTCCGACTCCGGACTCGGACTGGCTGCCTGCGAGTGCGGCCGAACCCAGAGCGACTCATCTCGCTGCTCGCGCGAGGAGAGGGGGGAGCCGAGCGAGGCCGCTCCCCCTTCTCGCTCGCCAAGCTCTCCGCTCTCCCGACGCGACCACGTGGACGGCGCGCCTCGGTGCACGAGCACTCGGCGAGCAGGCTCCGTGACCAAGTGCGATGCTCCGCGGAGAGAAGGAGAGAGAGAGAATCCCCCCCGCGTTTTTTTCTATTGTGGGGCACCCCGCTTCTTACGGCGTTCTTTTGTTGTTTATTTATTTAATGCGAGGAGGGTGAGAGCGATTCGGGGCACGGTTTTTTCAGCTTTGGCACGTGTTCTCTATCGGGAATAAAGTGGGGAAGGAATTCAATTTGGCTTTTGAATTGGTAAAGCTTTTTTTGATGACTCTCTTGCAATCGATGGGATTTCGTCTCAGCTTTCAGATGGTTTTAATTCCAATGCTTTACATTTTTTCCTCGTAAAATTATAGGTGATTGAATAAACATTGATTTTGTCTTTAAATTTCAGCTAAAATACCGAATGGGCACGGCTTGGTCATAATTTAAAATTGGAAAACGTATTCAAAATTTACTGCAAATTTCTGTTGGTGCAATTTTTCTAGCCAACGTTATTTTAGAGCACTGAGTAGAGCATGAAATCACCTAATGCATTTAATATCGATTCAATTGTCCATTTTAAAAATATACTTTTATTGCCTATATAATTATGCAAAGGGGGTTTCCCCTCTAATCTTAATTTAAATCTGAGCTACAATCTCGTTTCGAAATACTAATTATATGTAGATTGGGATGCGTTTACTTTTCCGCATTACGTTATATCAAACCAAGTTTTTCGCTCGTTCAATGTTGCTACGAGAAACGTAGCCCGACACTAGAAAGTGTTTGAAAATATATACTATAACCATTTTCTATATATCATTATATTTATTGCTGAAGGTTTTATGCTGCAGATATATGTAATTTATTTACTGTTCACGTTTAATCAATCGCTCTATATTATCGTACAATTCTATTTCGACGATTTGTTTTGCCAAAAATACATGTCGGAGAAATTCCGAAAATGTCAATAACTCGATTGGCCAACCACCAAAAGTGGCGGCAGTCAATTAGGCTCCTTGAAAATTGTACGTTTCCAATGGAGCCGGAAATCCAATTTATGAAATTTTTACGTCCTTTGACGATAGGCGGTCTTCGGCACTGTTATTTGAAGATAATCACGGAAAGTTAAATACTTAAATATTAGGCTCGGTGGAGGAACTTAATTTTAAACGTGAAATTTTCGAAGTATCCTTTACAAATATTTGGAGTTCGGATATTCGAAAGTAGCATATCTATATCGGACCCCATTCGGAATGCGGGCACTTTTTCCCGTGAATAACGAGTCCGGAACGCGTATAAAAAGAATTATTGAAACCGCGTTCGTTCCCGCAGCCCGAAAAAAATCAAAATAAAAACAAAAAACCTTTCGTAACACCAATTTTCAGAGCGCAAAAATAGCCATGCTAATTACGTAAAAGTGTATCCGAAGCTAGAATTGGACGAGTCGACCGCGTCGAGAAAAAAGAATAACCGCATTGCGCACGACCGCGAAAAAAAAAGAGATACTCGCGCAGGTGCGAGATGCGGACCGGTTTCTCTCCGTACCGCCGCGCGAGAAGAGAAGCGTCGAGAGATCTGGCATAATTCCGCCGGACAATGCTGAGGTGTGTATTATTTTTTCGACGCTCTTGAATTAATTGGCCCACTTCCAAAGAGATATTTGGTCGACGCGTGCGGACGAGGGACTCTCGTCTTCTCTTCGGCTCTCGGTGTATTGTCCGCGCTGTTTACTTGGGCCGAGGTGAACGATGGCTTTTCCGATATATTTGTTATTGATGATCGAACGAGTTCATTGGGTTATATTGATGTCGTGTTGATCGATGTAGATCTGGATTTGGAAGGCAGGGGAACGGGATTCGTAAAATTATTGTAGTATTGTACGTTCATCATAATGAATTAAAATACTAAAGTAGCCATTCGTTCGAAATAATCATTTACGTAATTCGATATTTAGATACTAATTATGCAGTTTTGGTAACTGAATTAAATTTAGTATTAATATTGTATCTAATAAGAAATTCGAGCATTGCGAACGCGAGATAATAATAACTAATCAGAAAATTAAAAAAATACCATTTCTGCCTCCAATTTAGAGTCAGACATTTGATTATTCCTTCGAATACACAAATTTATTTTTATTTTCTTTGACCTCCGCGGCCATCGTCGTTTTTAAAAAAAGCTTCCATTTTATCGCCGCTTAATGAACTAATCTGGCGTACAAAGAACGTGACTTTGAAAACAACCTTAAAAAAACGGCCGACTCGTGAATTATTTATAAACTTTCACGAGAGAGGAGTCCGAAACCGCCACCGTCTCTCGAACCGAACGAAAATAACAATATAAAAATTTATATTTCGCGCTCCTATACGAGAATTCCGACGGTTAACAAATCGCTTTTTTACGAGGCTCGCTGCGTGGATCTGCGCGCCGCGCGGCGCGGCTATAAAAAAGCGCAGATTGGAAGGAAACTTTTAGCGTTTCGGATTTTCCGGCTGTGAATTACTACCGGCTCTCTGCGGACATTGCCAGCATTTTTGTTGATACTCGCTTTTAGAACTTTTCGCGCGCGCCTAATATTAGCGCTTGATTTATTGTTTATTGTTTTGTTCGTTCGGCGTGCCTTTAATCGTTCGAAAGTTTTATAAATAAATGGTTACACACACATTTTTTTTCTCTAAAAGGCCGAGTCTCCGCAGAGCGATATTATTTTTCCATCGGTCATGCAAGCGAGCAAACAATCATCGCGTGCGTCCCCACATAACGAACCATAGTCCACTGTGCAATCTCGAAAATCTGAGCAAACCAAACAGCATAGCGTTTTGCCCTGAATTCGTGCGCAAACAGTTCCCCGTCATAAATCCCGAGGAGTCAATGTGTATACATCATGCGGTCACGTGGAAAGGAGAAACGCACCGACAGCTACGGCTGCAGCGGAAAGTCACGCAGAGAGCCGCGTTCCGGCGGTGTCCGTCCTTCGTTCGCGATTTTTCCGATCGCCGAGCGCCTCTGTGTTTCCTTCTCGCTCTCCGAGCTGACCTTGGACTTGAGCGCGCTGCGCGGAGTAGTTTCTCGTTTTCAGGATTGAGGCTTTTCCTTGTTTTTTCGTTCGTTTTGCGGTGAGAGGGCTGCTTTGATGTGAGAATCGCTTCGTTTCGAGAGTCGAGACGAAGAAATATGTAGAACTTATGCTTATTAATACTCGGAGCGCATTAGCGCACAGATAATACATTGTGAAATAAAAAGGCGGTTTCTAAAAATTGTGCAACGTTTCCTCGAGCGACAAGTGCCTCCACCGTACAAAGCCGGCGCATTCGGTCTAGTCAGTCAGTCGCGCGCCTCCGATATCCCGCGCGTATACGTCTCAGCTCGAATTGCACACACCTCTCCCCTCGCGATCGGTTTCGCTTCCAAGATATTACGAGGAACGAATCGATACTCGCCTCTTTTTTTTTTTGCACAAAGGGCCCCTCTGACATAGCGGCCGATCGGGAGGAGACAACCGGCCGATTATGCGAGAGACGCTTCCCGGTGCGGCTGCACTCGGCGTCAAAGCACGTCTTATGGGTTCGGCGCGCGGATATTCGGACTGTAGTCGGAGATGCTCGGTGCGGTTGCACGCGCAGTTGTCGCGAATAGAAAGGATGCTGAGACGGGAGAATTGTCGCGCGAATTCACGAGCTTCGTTTTCGTCGTGAAAGCTGTTTCGAATTCGAAACTTTGTTAAAAACTTGTATGTTGGCAATTTTTAAAAATAATGTTAATCTATCCTCAAAGTTCGTACGATATCATTATATATATAATATTTCGTAATTTATATTGATAATAACGAATGGCCGATAATTTCAGGAAATTGCGATAATTCGCAAATATTTTTCGCCAATTACGGCGCATCGAGCGGCGCATTTAATTAGCTTGTTAAGAAAAAAAAAATGAGAATATGCCGAGTTTCGCTGCAGAATTGGCATTTGTCAGAAAAAAAAAGAAAAAACGAGAAATACTAATCGTCGGCTATTCGAGCTTTGCATTCTAATATATCTGAGCCTTTTAGCTTAATCATATTTTTATTAATGTTATGAATAGTTAAAGTAGAGAATTATAGGAAAATTAAAGACTCGAATGTAGATAAGTTAAAAATTTAATGAGTTCTAATAAGTGTGTTTTTTTTCGAAACACTTTTAAGCATGATTACTAAATTATACGTAATGATGATAAAATCAATTTTTGCCAACTTCAAAATCATAAGGAGACTCTATAACATCAAAACAGAAATGCTATTAAATTTCATTTAAAAAAAAAACGCAGCAAACGAGAGTTTACCTGCAATTAGTCAAAATAGGCGTATTTTAAAGGTGTTTTGAACGCATCGTTAAAGCGTTTCCGAGTTTAACATAAAATTAAGGCACTTAGCAACGACTAATACCTCATAAATCCGTCAATCCCCGGCAATCTGTACAGTCCAACTTATCGCAAAAAAAGAATCACCGCTCCCCGTACAATTACGCCTCGCTTCTCACCTCATATTTCCCCGCCGCTACTCGCTAATCTCCGCATCAAAACAATCAGCCTCTAATCTCGGCCTCGCGCGACAACGAAAAAAAATAACCCAGTGACATAAGCCCGCTCTCGGTCCTTTATAGAAGCGCCGAAAAAAAAAAAAAAAAATATAGAGCGGCCGTATCGCGCCACATTATATCCTTGAGAGACAATAGGCGGGCTGATTCACCCGAGCGAAGAAATCCGCTAATTGCGAGGAGAGCTTTTTATCGGCGCGCGGGTAATTATGATAATTGGGCCTTATCACCGGGCAGAATCGTCCGTCTGCGGGCGGAGATATCGCCTCGGACGTACGTAGGAACGACGAGCGGAGCTTTTGTCGGGAGATGCCTCTCCGCTTGCGTAAGTTGTTTTTAGTGGGCGTTCGAATATATTGTAAGGAATTTATTGTCGCCTAAGTTGGAGATTTTTGTTTGAAATTTTTACGATTTCTGAAATACTTCTTTTCAACAAAACTTGTGGTAATGAAGAAATACTGGTTTTTGTACGATATTTTGAAAAAAAATATAAAGTAATACGTTTATATTCTGTACAATGTTTTGAAAAAAAAATGCTGTTCTACTTTAAAACAAAGAAGTACGGAAATGGAATCTCAATTGAATCTCGATGATATTGTAGTTCTGAAAAATGTCGCGTCGAAAGCTATTTATAGCGTCTCGTCAATAAACACAATTGAATCATTTAGTATGTTTTGAGTCATAAAATAAATGATTAAAGTACAAAACGTTCGTTTAAATAGTTGAAATCATTATAAGGAAACACGTGCAACTAAGAGCGCCACGTTTAACAAATCGTAAAAAGACACAATTTTTTAAATGGGTTCTATTTTTGAAAAAAACGTGCTTAAAATTCAAACGAACGCTTCGCGCTCTGAATTCTGTGAAACGCAAAAAAGACGAAGAATAATGAGACAAAAAAAATTCACGCTGGATCTTGCAAAATCAATGTAGTTACGACATAGAAACGGTCTCTTTTGTATTGTATAATTATAATTTTATATATACATATACCAAAACCAGCTATTACGGACATAATTGTTGGCGAACTTTTCAATATGCATTTACGAGTTACGTAAATCTATCGAATATGGAAAATTCAACGATTCGATTGAGACGCAATTTCGATTCTACTAAAGTGGAACATGTACATTAATATTTCAATCGCGAATCAATGCACGCAGATAACCAACTAACTAAACGAGGAATTTAACTGCCTACGAAATTAATTAAATTTAACATCCGAAACCGAACAACATTGACCGTCGAATAAAAATCCGAAGTGAATCTTTTCAACCTTGAAAATTTCTCTTTGAACCGTCGGAGGCCTAAAATCTCCCCCCAATCGCCTTTTCTCCTTCACCCCCCAGATTGACAACTCCGACGTGCCTTTTCTCGAAGCTCTCCCCGTTGCCTAGCAGCATCGGAAACCGTCGGCCGGGGCAGGTATATTTTTGCCTATGGCCCGGCGGGTGTCGATGCCAATTGGACCGCTCCGACGCTTATTTTTCTCGACGCTGACCGACTCCAACTCGCCCCCCGTCGGCGATCTCGAAAGCAGAGTCTCTTTTTCCCGAAGGAAGATCTTTTCGGTACAAATTTTGTACGGGAATTTTCTGGAAATGCGTTTGGCAATTTTAAACGAGACAATCTTCGATCGTCGAAACTTTTGTTGTCCCGAGGAAAAAAAAAAGATCGGCGATCGATCGTGCAAAAGTGTATAAAAAAAAGGCTGACGTCAAGGCCTAATCTGACTTTTTAGCGCCTCCGAAGGCGGCTCCTCGTATGCAAACAATTGATCAACGCCAATTAAGCGCGACGTTCTGTTATTGTTGCTGCTGCATCGAATGCCCTCCGGCAAAGGCGTTCTTATAAATCTTCGCGTCGCACTGCGGTGCTTCGAAACTGCAAACTCAAATATCCACACCGCGTCCCGTTGCGAAATTCAGCCGTTTATTAATTGTTCCCTTTTATAAAAGAAAATTTATGCTCGACCGAGCGACGATGTATATATATTTGCTACAGATAAAACGAGAACTATTCAAGTTCATTAAAACGCATCGGTCGGCGCAATGGAACAATGTTTATTGCTCGAGCTTCTGCTTTGATTCGACAAACGAACAAATTAAGTAAACGATATAAGGAAGCCGCAGAACGAAGCGGAAGTAATCGCCTCCTTGGCCTCCGGGGCAGGAAAAAGTCCTCTCCTACGTTGGCGCGCAGCGCTTCATTTTATTCGGTAGCCGCGCGCCGCAGCATAGTTGCGCAATCGCGCCGATTGCGTCACCGCGCAGCGCAGCGCCGCCGGCAGCAGCGATTTGAAGAAGAAAGTGAGAGCGACTCATTGGGTTAATGGTTCAATTCCAGGCTGAATTCCGCGGCCCGACGGGGGGAGTCGTGCACCGGCTTGATTAGCCGCCTTCAACGGAGAGGCTTATGAATTCTTGAACCGCGCGGTTTTATCGCTATACCAGTGGGGAGGGGGACTCTGTTGAATAGGAGGCTATTCACGACTCTGTTATTTCGTTGGGAAGAATGTACTTTAGCTTTTTTTTTCGACGATTGCGGGTTTATTACGCAGTGTACACTGTTTGTATTGGGTTTTTTATTAGATTATATTATACAAGAGCTTAGAGACGATATCGCCGAGAGTGATAAGAGGCTCTAATCGATGGTATATTAAATAATAATAATGTTCTTTAAATACGCGTGCGACATCATTACAAGATTGAGAATAATTTGTACCTCTTTTCCTCGAGGCGATAAAGGCAGCTGACTCATTTGCAAGTATTTTTATTAGTTTCCTCATTGATAGCTTGGAATTAAATGATGACATTAATTATTATTACGTCTTTTGGTGGAAATTGAAATATACAGTGAAATTACACATATATATGATGTTAATTCGTCACTGGCGGAGATGCTATCTAATTGGAACGGTTTTCCCCATTATTATCAAGTGTTTGATAATGTGAAAGTGAACCATAAAAGATTCTATTCTATTCTATCTCAAAAGACAATATTCTTCGGAGAGCCCACAAAGGGGTCACTTTTCATACTCGCTCTAATGCCACCGCTGAAATTCCTGCCTAGAAACGCAATAACAGATAATAAAATAAAAGCCCGACAGTTCAGCATCCGAGTACACACAACAGAGCGCTCTGATCGTTCGAAAAAGAAGGCACGCAACTCCACTTAGCGTCGCGTCGCGGCATATCCGCGAGCGATCAAGCGATTCTTTGTCCCGCGGCCCGGCCGATTTTCCTTTCGCGGAAAGTCCGCGATTACGAGGCTGACTCACGGAGATCTCGCGGCCATATCCGCTCTCAATAACAAAACGACGTGTGCGTCCCACGGTGACATCACCCGCCGCGTTTTTGGCCATATAGACTTATTTTTCTCCGACGCACTTCGCCCGAAGCAGCAGTCCAGGAAGGAAGGAAAAAGCGGGTTTAAACGTGAAAACGGAATAAATCGACGCGGAGCTGGAATGTATACTATAATGCATGCAAACGATAAGCGCGAATATAAAGAGATGACATCACGGCCGCGACGCGCCTTCGATTTCTCGAGCCGCGCCGCCGCGGCGGCTCCGCGGCGAACGAGCGTGGATCGTGATAAACGAGCGGCTACAGAGAACGCCTCGCTTCCATTAGAGAGCGAGTTAAAAGGTGTCGATAATATTCAGCAACGCTTTCCGCAAAGCGTGAATCACGTCGTTGTAAACCCGAGAAAAATACTTGTCGAATTACGTCTAAAGATCGCACGGGATTTTTAGGGAGGAGAAGTCGACGAACCGAGGCTGCAGCGCGCGAACCGATCGGAATCGAGAGTCGCCGCAGCGCTCGCCGGCAATATTAACGAGCTAAACACCGAATTTAGCCCCCCACTTGCGTCACGCCGCGCAGGTCGAATGACAAATCCGCGCGGCTCTCGCAATATCGCGTTTCGCCGGATAAAAACAAACAAACACCGATCGCAAAATAATATAGGCGCGCGTATTCCCTCCCGGTGATCGATCGGTTACCCGATGGTAAACACATCGGCGGATCGGGCTCTGAGCGGCGCGCGTATACAAGTATGCACGCCGATCTCGCGGCGCCTGCCGATCGGTGCACGTGCACGAGAGAGACAGCGAGAGAGCCGCTGTCTTATTCGCGCGCCACGCCCACGCATCCTGCCTGCCTGCCTGCCTGGCTGACTCTCCGCGCGGCTTGGTGCACGAGCACTCGAGCTGCCGCTCGACCTCTCCTGTATAGTTTTACATATACCGCGTTCGGCGGGTTTTTGCGCTCGCTTTTTTTTTGCATTTTCTTCGCGCAACGTCATTTCGAAAGAGCATATTGAAAGTAATTTGCGGCACGCGCTTCTTTTGCTCTTTAGTTGAGTAGACCCGGTTGCAAACATCATATAAATTCCAATAGAAAGGGTGCAGAAACCGCATAACCTAGGCGGTTTTTGCAACAGGATCTATGAGATTTTATTAGTTTTTATAAGATCGTTTCAATGGGGGAGTGTGTGGTGTTTGGATGTTTTTTTTAAACAATCTTAATTCTATTATTGAAAATAATGTCCCTTGTGTCAAAATGCATTACAGTATGATTGAATTGAATTAGCTTCAAGTTGAGAAATTTTCGAATCTCGAAATTAATGAGCGCGAAAGCATGCAGTTGGGAATAAATATTTTCGTATAACATTGCACGTAAAGTAGGCCTATTTTCACAGTTTTTTTACAATACACAGGCATCAGAAGCCGTTCTTTACACATATAATTGCAAAAAAAAAAAACATATTATTTGAATTATTTAATGTTTAATGTTGAAATCGATTTCGAATAAACGCTCGAGATCCGATGGATCTCGATCGCTAAATTTACGTAAGGAAGAAATATACGTCAGCGCGCGTTTAAATTCTATAGTATTTTAGAAAAATGCATCAAGAATTCATAGAAGTGAACTGATTTTAAAATTGAACAGTAGAGCTATTGTATTTTCTCGAGCAGTAAATTATTCTATGAAAATCATCGAAATAGAAATATCAAAGATTCTCTCCGCAAAAACAACAGATCGATTGAAACCAGCGAAGCTCCGTTTATTGACTGCTTTTGCAAATTACGTGGAAAAAATAAGCAATCCACCCACACTTCCGGAAGCGCGCCACATCTGAAATTCGAAGATTCCTAAACGCCGAGATTAAGCAAGCTCGTTTTCATTTAATAGAAACACGGTTTGGTCACGCTTAGCAGTCACGTTCGCATCTCATTAGCCAATATGTCGAACTCTTTTATAACTCGGTTTTTCTTTTATTTCCGAAACCAGGGCAAAAACTTTTCATCACATGTAACCATTATTTTCCCGCGATTGCGCAATTTGCCTTAATCCGATGAGGTGATTTGCCGATTTTCGCGATAAATCAAACACATCAACATTCCTGCACGCGCCACCTGACCGGCGCGCAAACACACGCCGAGCCCGAGAGCTGAACGCGAAAAATTCGCGGCATCCGACGGATCAGACAATTTTCATAACAATTGTATAAATAGGAGACGCGCAGGTACACAAGGCAATCGCTTATTGTGTAACGAACAATTTATTCGAGCCTCGCGCCATCTCTCACGGTTTCGTGGAAGGAGTCTTGCCGATATTGTCGATACCTATTTAGTTTTACTCGGGAAGAGTATATTCTTTCTTGAAGATAGCAGCTCGTCCTGGACAGACATTACTACTTTGGAATGAAAAAAATTTGCATCAGCTTATTCATATTTTTTATAAAAAAAAAAACTCTTTAAATTTAATATTTTGTAATGTATGTAAACTTAAGAAACTAATGCAAAAAAACTCTAAGTTGACTGTTACGACAACAAAAAAATTAGCATTATTTAAAATAATAAATAATCTCATCAAGTATTCGTTAAAACGTTACAACTGAACTGTAAAAGAAGAGAATAAAATGTATTAATAAAACAAAAATAATATTAGTTTTAACTTGTATATATTTTATTCTTCATCATCAAATTTAATGCTTTTTAGCGGTACCAGAAAGCATTTTACAATTAATAATCGTTATACAAGGTTCTTATTTACATTTTTTTTTGTTACACAAGTATGTTGTTTCGTAAAAAATATTCGGCGCCTTTAGCGGATATCATGATCGTCAATGAAAAAAGGTCATATAATCTAAACTCGTCGAATGATTCAATTTCCTTTAACGACACACATTTGTAAAAAAACCGGTGAGATCTAAAAATACAATGCTCCGACTTCCTACGTTTTTCATTGCAAGCTCGTCATATTCAATCGCTCGTACAAAAATATAAATTCTCAGGTATAATAGGAAGGTTAACAATGTTTCTAATTTCCGTTAAAATTTACTTTCAAAAATTTTATCGCTTATTTTAAGCTCATCCATTACGGTTAAATCAATCACAAGGTTTCAAAAGTCCGCCGCGTTAAAGTAATTAATGAGTGCATTCTTTGGTGATGTCAGAACTGAACGAAATTCTTTTATATGAAAGACAGGACTTATATTTCGTAGATGCTACAAATTTTAAATCTAAATATTTTAAGATATTGATTATGTTTTTAATAGTTGTATATGAAAACATATTTACAGTTACAGTTGTATGTTTACTATGAAATGTACCGTCGTTCAGTTCTGCTCGTAGTTAATTTCTTATGTAAAAAGAAGAGCACTCTTATCAATTAACCACTCGTCTCTTTTAACAATTACACTTGTTACATTCATTCAAGTACAAAGAATGCAGCTCTTTCGCATAAATGCATCAACAATTTTTTTTTCTGTATAATTACAAATCTCGCCTTACGTATATCTACTTAGCAAGTAGAAGATTCAACACACGCAAATAGTCTTTTTGAGTTTTGTAAAGTAAGTGAAATTCTAAAAGTCTTAAATTGCTCATACACTATTAATAACTAGTCATCGAACATTTGCTCTTAGCTTTCAATTTTCTTATACAACAGGTTATAAAAAAAATTTTGTGAAAGTACAATATTCACCGACTTGTTACACTTGATCACATTATTTTACAATCTAAAGCAATTGTTGTCCTTTCAGAAGTACGTGCCTACAGAGTCCTGAAGTTTAAAGCTATTATATAATACAAGCGAGAAGGAAGGAAGCAATGAATGCGCTTAAATTGCAAAATAATTGATAATCGAGTATAGCCGGTACAAAAAGTGTCTCCTTTCACCGTCCTGTCGATTAAAATAAATGCAGAGAAACACAGTTGCCGTTAACTCGGTACTTCACGTTCGCCCGCTTCTTGAAGAACAGCAGCAGTCGAGAGACAGGGAGAGCCGATTTTTTTTTTTCGTTCGCCTCTCATTTGGCTGCGTTCCGGGCGTGAGATTCACATCTTCCACACGATTGCTTATTTGGTCGAGCCTGACATAATTCTACAATATGAATTTTATCGAGCTTCAACAAGAGATTCTCTCAGCTGTGAGACTAACCGGAAAAAGTTTCCATGACAAGTGCATATATGTATAATTGTATAAAAGCAGAACAATCCATGCAAACCCTTGTAAAATGCTTGATTTGAAAAAGCGCTCGGAAGCAAATCATGTTTATAAATTATACATATTGGTAAATTAAATTTACATAAAGTCTTAGGTGCTAAGTTTAAAATAAAGATTACACTAAATCCAAAGAGATTTAAACTAAACAAGTAAATAAGATATTAATTAAAAGAAGGCTTTGTCTTAAGTAATATCTATCACTTACAGATATATTCAGACTTGCATGTAAAAAGAAATAATAGATAATTATTGATACTTTGTATCATAATGAATCATAGCTAAAGTAACGAAAGTTTTGTCGAAGAAACTTTTTCACCGAGTGAGCCAATGTTTTACAATTCACATACATAAAAACACTTACAATTACGCACGAAACGCAAGAATTATGTTAATATTACAGAACACGCGCAAGGCACAATGTTTCCTTACTTTATCACACGTGTTAGTCGGATTAATATTTTGATATAAATGTTTGATCGAAATATACATCGATCTTTAGATACAAAACCTGATGCGGCAAGATTAGTCAAATAGATAAAATCTTAAGAACGTAGGATGGACAGAAAAAAACGCTTCTCTAATAATATTTATTCTTTTCAAAGTCGAATATAAAAGCCAGATCAGACGTTGCTGTAAAAATTTTTGTACAAAACGCTGTTAAAATGTATTAATTTTTTGTCTTCAAGCGTCATGCGTACCGCCAGGTAAGTAACGGTTAGTGAGCAACAACACTAGAAAGAACAAGTATTATTAGAATGAAAAATGTAGAATACTCTTTTTCAGCCCAGCCTATTCGTAACGTTCAGAATTTTTTTATGATGTATCGTTTGATTATTCCACATGATTAATTATTATCGTCCACCTTTGAAAAGAGGAAATATCCAGACGTTACTCAGCACGGTAACGACTTGTGTAATTAACATGGAGAAAAAATAAAATAATAAAACAACTGTATAAAATTAGATATATTCACACTCTCGCAATGTCGAGCAGTTCAAGCGCCATCATAAAAAAAATCGATGCACGACAGCTCATTTCCTTATATCTGCATAAGAATATTACACATTAAAAAAACAATGAAGATGAGGCGAGACAACGATGAGAGGCTGAGAGTTATTGGTGTTAGCTTTGTTCATTTTCTGATTTTAAATGTTCATGTCGTAGAGATGTGAGGGAGCACCTACCACTGACGGCATTTGGCATCCTCGACGCACCAACAACCTAACTGTCGGCCCTCCATTTCGTATAATCTCGATCGCCTCTGTATGAGTCATGTTTTTGGTATTTATGCCGTTGATTTCTATGATTTGATCGCCCACCTAAAAACACGAATTCATTTCTTAATGCTCGAAAAATATGAATGACTGATTAGGCGTGACTAATACTTACTCTCAGTCTGTTGTCAATGGAAGCCGGTCCATTTTCCGCGATTTGTAAAACAAAAAGCGGCATGTTTTGGAACTCCCGACCACCTCGTATGCTGAAGCCAAATCCCCGAGTGCCTCTAGTCAATTCCACTGCATGATATTGTCCTCCATCCCCATCTCCTGTTAATTCATCCTAGAAATCACAGGAAATAATAATTATCTCCTTGCAAACGAGCAACTTATTACACTTGTTTTTTCAAAAAACTTACCTTTTGAGACAATGATGTATTGCTGCAACAGTCATCCAAGGGGTATCCAATGGTCAGCGTTACTGAATAGCCCGAGTCCTTGATGAGATTGACGATATCTTTATGGCAGGCGTTTGTTATATCCACGTGGTTTACTGCCAGGATGTGATCGCCAATGTTTAATCTGCCGCATCTCTCAGCTGGCGAGCCTTCAATTATTCGACCTATCGTCGAACCGGCTTTATTTACCGATGATATGATAACGAAACCAAAACCTTCGTTTTCCATTCTCGTTACAGTCACCTGTAATTGTTCATTCAAATAATTACTGAGAAACTGAGAAATCTTATGTAGATATTTACAAACAAAAAAATTAAAATACTTAGAAAACAGCAATATTCCTCATTCTATCAGTGAAGAATCTAAAAATTTACAAAACGCTCACCTCGTATGGGTATTGTATATGACCAATTGGCCTACACCCATAAGACGATGAAGACGACGACTGAACATTATCCCTGACATGATGTATGTGATGGTGATGATGATGATGGACCTCCTGAGCGGTGATGCGCCGCCGAATGCCGAGGGTGACGCGACCATTCTGTGCGGCGGCGATCATCAGCTGGACCACTCTGTGGTGTGACGAGTTGAGTACGCTCTCGCCGTCGACCGACATGATTAGGTCGCCGGTGTTTAGGCGGCCGTCCATGTCCGCCGCGCCGCCAGGCACTATGTGCCCCACGGAAACCTGCTGGCCAAGCAAATGCACACGGCAAAGTGAGATCGCGACTGCCATTGTTTATGTAAAATTCAATTAAAGAAACTGAAAAGTTTTTCGGTACTGGAGGAGCACGGTGAATTATACTTGAAAAATAATTACAAAAGTTTGAATGCGTGATACCAACCTGAGATCCTTCTTCGGTACCGCCGACTATTCTGAAGCCAAAGCCACTGTCTTGCCTTACGAGGGTAACCAACGTTTCGATCCATTCTATGTCTGGGATTGATGGACAGACCAGTTCGTTTCCAACGTCACCACCGTATTGTCCATACCTAAATTATTTATTAACAAATTCTTTAATATATAAAATATCTAAAAGAATTGAACAGTATTTTTCTTTAGTAAAAAACAATTTTTACCTAGGTACAATGGAGCTAGAATGTGGCTGCTCATGTTCGAAGCTTGTAGTTTCCTTGCCCTTATCCCAGATTTCTCCGGTGTCAACGTTCTGTTCTTGCCCAATCATCGCGGCATAAGATGTGTAATCGCCCTGCTCTCCGTCAAATTGCGAGTGCGCAGGTGATTGCACTGCGTAGATGTCCTTGTAATAATCACCGACCGGATGGTGAATGCCGTTCTGCTTCGGATGGTGCAATTGGTGGTGGTTCATGTGTGGTTGCGGCTGCTGCTGTTGTTGCGACACATCGATCGAGTATACGTCGCTGCTGTAATTGAGCTTGTCGTTGTTCGCTGCCAGCCACTCTTCGCGTTTCATTGCGTCTCGCAACGAATCCTCGACGTCCAGGCCTCCTATTAAGAAAATGAATTTTATTGTTTCTCAAAAAAAGATTTAATTTTTCTCGAGTTAATTGTATTTCTGTTTACCAGAGAGATTCATTCCCGTGAAATTGTCCGACAAGTGTGAAATATTCAGCTTGTAAGGCATTTCTGTATATCCGTAAATTCCGTGATTGTAGTCTTGATTGTATTTATACCGATTGTCAAGCGAATTCTGAAGTTCATTGTCATGATCGACCGACGTTTGTTGTGGCGGCATAGGTGACCTCGACTTGTTGCGCGTGTCAATGAGAGGAGTTTTCGGTCTTTGTGGTACAATGGTCTTTGTCTGCGTACTGTAAATGTCGGCTGTTGGCGTCTTGCTGCGGAAGAAGTCAAACGGCGACTTTTCTTTCAATTCCTTCAAGTCCTTGTCTTGTAAAGGAGACTTTGGACCTTTGCTGGCGGATCGCTGCACGTAAATCAGAGCCTCTTGATCGCGACAACAGTCTTTTAATACCTGAAAAGGAAGACTTGAGTAAATATTTTCTAAGTAGTAAAAGATTGAGAGGGGTTCAATTTTTTACCTGAACAACTTCGGCGTGGCACATATTCCTAACATTGATATCATTAATATTAACCAAAATATCTCCCTCCATCAAATTTTTACACCTATCGCGATCTAAGATTTTCTTGACTTTTTGTCCGTGCGCTGAATCCGCTATCGTAAAACCGAATCCAGTGATTCCCTTGACTATCGGTATACTAAGAAATTCCGGAGGCTTGGAAGGCACTGGTGAGTGAGTGTGTTCATGACCGCTGCGAAAAGCCAATCTTAATATAATGTCCCGTCACCGACAGATTCTAAAAATCGATATACGCAAAAAATTGAATCTTACTGCGAGGGATGATCGACGCTATCCGACAGTAGAATGTCCGTGCTGCTCGGCCTCTTGATGGCATTGATGGAGTTGAGTTTTTCCGAGATGCAGAGATCAGGCATAGAGTTAACGGAGGCAGTCGCCGTTAGGTTCTCACCATTCTGCACCGCGTGAACGGGCAGAAACGACGACTCGAGAAAGTCAAACCGTTCGCTCGCTCGAAGACCCGACCTGTCCAGGTCCATGTAAAGACTAGGCTCTTCTGTCAGAATGTCTGTATACAAAGAAAATCGTTGTTTAAAACTATGAAAGAGAGGAATTAATTTCGCATTTCGAGAAGGTGCGTGCACGTACCGGGTGCATTGACGGCTATGGTGGTGACAACTTCTGTGTTCGGATCGTTCGGATCGAAGGGCAGTGGGTAACCTCGGCAAACCTCGAGCGACACAGTCTCGCCGCTGCCGATGGATTTGAACACGTTGACCATTTCGTTGTGCGTAAAGCCGAGAACGCAAGTGTCGTTTACGTATACCAGAACGTCGCCTATTGAAAACGATATTCCATGAGAAAAGCTTTATTTAAACGTTGCCCGTAGCTGGTTATTTGAAACTTACCAGTAAGAAGTTTGCCATCGAGCCAAGCCGGTCCGTTCGGTACGACGCTTTTGATTTGTAGGAACTCTTGACCATTGTCGTCTCCGCCAACGATCGTGAAGCCCAGGCCCCTCGAGCTTTTTACCAACGCCGTCTGTATCCGCTGACCTTTTAGCGCGTCCGGATTTCTCGTGAAATTCGGGCTTTTGCCTCCCTCGCTCATACCGCTCTGAGAAGAAAACATTGATTTATTAAGACACGACACAGAGTCTGTTTCTTCACAGCAAATCTACGAGCAAAAGTTGAGTCCACAAAATATAAATGAAAACCAAACTAACCATACTCTGTTGGGCTCGCTTGGCCTGCAGCACGGGGTTCTCATACTGCGTGCGCCTGTTGACGTGGTCGATGAAGTACGTGCCGTAGAGGTTGTCGTCGATCTTCTCCCAGCCGTAGGGCAGCTCGTCGTCCAGGCACTCCTCGAGCGAGCGCTTCTGGAACTTGGAGAGTCGCGGGTCCAGCCAGTGCGAGGTCCCCGTATTGTGGCTGCGAACAAGGTTTCTGCGTTTAGTCATTTTTTTCTTATACGAGCGCGCGACGGCTCTTTGTTGAAAAGGCCTCTGCAATGTTATTGGAAATCAATGTGGCGGATAATGAGCCGGAGCATCGTTTTTAATTTAATTTGGGATGAGAGAGAGAGAGGCTTTTGTCTGAATAATCCTGTTTGGAAAAACTGACTTCGTTTAGCTTAATTAGGGCTTTGTTCTGCCGCTTAACTTTTAGCGAGTGTGTATAAAAATCAATTTTAAAATTTAAATTTGATATTGCGCGAGAGTGTTTTAATAAACGGCTGCGCTAAATTTATGCTGTATTCTTAAAACATCGTCTTTCATTAGTCTTATCAGGATAGATTATCTGCTAACTAACTGAGCATACACACTTCTTTCGCTCGACGAATAACAAACAAGCTTACGAAATAAAAGTTTCTTTTCATTTGTGCGAACGCACCGTGTAGTTTTGTGTTAAAATTTCCATTTCTCACAATGAAAAAAAGCTCTTATTCATGAAATTTTAATGTTACACACTCGGCAAGCTGAGTTAACAAAATAATTTAAAAAGAAGTATATTCGACTCGAAAAAAAAAAAAAAAAAAAATTGTAAATCCAACAAAGTCAGCCTTTCGCCAAGGGAGCCAATATTGACGAGCTGCAGGGCAACGCACTCGATGAAGTAGACCTCGCCGGTCTCCGTGTAGGCCTTCTCCCAGTTGATGGGCAGGGGTCCGAGCTCGTCCTCGGTGACCTGGTGGTGGTGGTGTCCGTGCTCGTGCCTGCGGTGCTCGTTGTCCGGGTCCGAGCTCGTGCTGTAGACGTACGTGGGCGGCACGCGGTGCTGCTGCTGGTGCTGGTGCTGCTGGTGTTGCTGGTGCTGCTGATGCTGCTGGTGGTGCTGCTGCTGCGCCTGCGCCGAGCCGTCCGGACCGTCCAGCGTGCTCAGGATCTCCTTGCTCATACTGTCCGCTGCGGAAGGACGAAAAACAATTAGTATCGTTATCCTAAAGAGGAGAGATATAGAACCGCTCGCAATTAGCTTCGATATTAGAAAGTTTAATTTGATTGACTCGTAATCTTTTTATCGCTGAGTGTATTTAAAACGGCCGCTGAAACGACTGAGTCACGCTCAGTCGGCTCTCTGCCTACTCTTTTTTTAGCGGATTAAACGGTCAGTTTTGTAAAGTAAAAGTGAAAGAGTTTATATCGAGATCAGCTGTTTTTCCATTGTGGTATTGTAATTCTATCGTAGAAAAAAAAAGACACCGTTCAAGGTTCGAGTCCGAAAGTAAAACTCAATATGTTAAACAGATGTTTTGTAAAAAGTTTCTCAATTTTGCATTCAAAAGCTCTCGAGCGCAGTTTGCGGGAAAGTCGTAAAATAACAATTTTAGGTCAAGCATAGGTCAAGCATAGAAAACGAAACAAAAAAAAACAGCAAATTTAACCGAATCGCCGCTAATTTAATACGCGCGGCGCGTAAAATAACAAACGCAAAAAAGAACGGCTAATTCTCAAATTATCTAAATACAGATTATTTTTAACGTCTCGCTCTCGCTCTCTCGCCATTATGCAAATAGATTTTTACCGTTGCCCGCGCGCGCAAGTAATAGCCGCAATCTTGGCCGCGCGCGCAATTATCATTGTTACTCGAAACGTGAAGAGAGAAAAAAAAAAAGAACGAGCGTAAACACCAAGTACAGCCAATTAGCAGCGATCTCACGAGCCATTAAACACCCTAATTCCCCGGCGGCAGTGACACTTTCGCAAAATCCAATTGAAGCCGCTGCTGCGCCGTCGATATTCGCGATGAGAATAGAGCGCCGCTCTGCCCTTGATTCGCCAATTGACCGAACGAGGCCTTAATTCTTCTCTCTCGCGTTATATCGACTCGATAGAAAGGCGCGAGAGTACACGTATATATATATATAGTCGAGGAGAAAGAGATAAATTGCCTGTAATTGTTTTCAATTGAAAGTTACCATCATTGGGGTCGTCCATCGATGCAGAGTTGTCGGACTTTGAGGCCATGCTATCGAACCCTCGACTCATTTTTCATCTTCCGTCTGAACCCTGAAATTACAACGCAGACCGTTACAATACATATCTGGAGTTTGTTTTATTTCAATTTAGATATAATGTACGCGCATGCAACCGCAATCGCAATCGCTTTCAATTTTTTTTTTCCAACAAACATTCTATTTACACATCGAGAAGCGATAAAACCCGAGAGGCTGATTCCCGCGAAGCCGCAGATCCTCCCGGCAAAAAGGCGTCACTTTCCGCGCTCCGCACCACGCCGCGGCTCTCTCTCGAAAAACAAGCAGAAGCCACGGCGGCGGCTGTGTACGGCAAAAAAACTCAGTCGGCGCGCGCATCCTTTTCCAGAGCGGCGGCTCGTCGAGTCTGGCTCGTCGAATTATGCTGTATATATCCCACGAGAGGATACATACAATGCCGCTCGGCGCGAATTCCCCGAAGCAGCCAGGCCCCGCCGTCCGCCGGAAAAAATATCCGACCGACGAGTCTGTGTGTCTTAACGGCAATTCGCTCCTCTCGCCTCGCCGCTATGTGTGTAATGCGCGTCGTCGTCGTCCTCCTCCGCTATATAATCCAAGCGCCGTAACGCGATGTATAAGGTAACTTTAGAAATGAGATGTGGATTAGGTTGCAAACGGGAGAGAGCCGGTATGCAGTCGACGATCGAGCTGACTTTGCTCTGGCCTTTAGAAAGTGTGAGAGTTACCTCTTTTTTTTCTTCAGGCCCCCGATAAGAACGTGCTTATTATAACGCGCCGGGAGAACGTTCCGCTAAAAATCACGAAAGTTTTACAGAGATCGATAAGCATCGGAGGCGGTTGTTGATGTCCCCGATCGGCCCTTTTATGCGGTAACTAACTGTAAATTCGCAGGGACTGAAGTAACACACTCCGTAAACGCGCGACAGTACCTACTTTATTAAAGCGTTTCGTTCAAAACGGCATTTACAACGCGATCGAGCGCTCGGCGAAATTGAAATATAAATTTACGCCGCGTCGCGGAATTGATTACACGAGTCGAGTCGTTTCGCGATAAGCGCGAAAACCGATCGGCAACAAAATTCAGAACTCGGAAACAGAGGCGCGCTTAATGTACATTCGCGGAGAGCGCATATAGCCGCGGCCCCGAATCTTAATTGAATCTCTCTCCCATTGAGCGCAAAACCCCCCCCCGCGCCGCGGAGCCTGTCATCGGAGAAAAGTCGCCGCGAATTTCCATCGGCTCTCGAGCCCCGTTGCGTCTCTATTAATATAACCGCGCGCGGGGGGATAGCGCCGCTCCGCGAAAAGAGGTGCACAACGGCAGCTGCGTGTGACCCGGTGACGCGCTGACCTCTCGGGGGTCGTTCCCTCCTCCTCCGCGGGAGTGAATCTCAATTAAATACCGCAAATCGAAGAGACCGCGGCTGTTGTAAAAAGGAGAGCCCGAGAGCTGAATAAAGGGAGAGAGAGGTTGACCTACGAGCGCGCGTACACGCGAGAGAGAGAGAGAGAGAGAGAGTACGGGAGTGTGTACGCTTACTTTTACGCGCGCACCGGCAACTGTGCGGCGGCGGCGGCGGCTACACGGGGAGTTCCGTCTTTTTGCGTTCGTGCTTTTTTTTATTTATTCTCCTTTCTATGGATTGCGCGTTTTTTTTTTTTCTTTTGCATATTCGACGCGTAGCTTGCCGGAGGGAGTCGCTGGTTTCTGAATGGCGGGGCGAGCGCGGGAGACTCGCGGAAGGAGGAGAACCTGTTATTCCGCGATGATGTTTCTTTACAGATTGCGCGTAACGAGCTAATGAGGGTAATTTTTTATTCTATGAATCCGAGATATTTCTCGTACTCCTTCGCAGAAGCAGTTACGTTATTACGCAATTCTTTTTTTTTTTTTCATTTCATGAAAATTTAATCCTGTTTTTCTCGCGCTCGTGCCTTTTTCTACCTTTCCGCAATTTTCTCATTCCCCCCGTTAGAATCAAGTGCACTTCTCCGCGGCCGCCGACATTGTCAAGTGACCGAAAGCCCGAAAGCCGAGAGGCGGAACGAGCCGCGGAAGTTGCGGAAAGTAGAAGAAAAAAAAAAGGCCGTACGCGCAGCTCGAGCAGCGTCGCCGCCGCGACGGAATCCCCCGAGTACAGACTCGCGGCCCCAAGCAGCGAGCGCGCGCGACTTTCTATCCGCGGCGGGCAGCCAGGCAGGCAGGCCGTTAGCACGGCGTGCGCGCAACGTATATACACGAGGCGTCGCGTATTACGGAGGGGGAGAGGGGGACAGAGCAGGCCAGGCGAGTTCTCTCTCCGAGAAGAGAGTCGACGACGACGACGACGACGACGACGACGAGCGGAAAAAGGAAGTGAGAAAACGCGCGCGCGGGGCTTTGAGGCCGCGCGCGCGCGAGAGCGGCGGGAATGAAAAATATATAGCGCGGCGTGTGAGAAAAAAAGCGGTCGCCGAGAGAGCCGAGAGCAGACGCGAGGACTCGCGGCGTGCTCGGCGCAGCTTTTTTTTGCGCGCCGCTCTAAGCGGCTGCTGCTGCCTCTTTCTTATTTTCTCCGCCTGCTGGGAATCGAGGCTTTTTCAGTCTCGTGTTGGGAGAGAGAGAGAGAGAAAGAGAGAGAGAGAGAGCTTTCGCTGGTGTGTCTTTTTTTTTTCTCCTTTATAGAGTTATCGCCGCAGAGCGGCTATGTACTCTCTGGTGTGTCTTTTCTTATAATATTTTTGAATTTATTTGACTTATGATTAATTGGAGAGACCTTTTCTTTTTTAACGAGGCTCTGAAGTAATCGATGAAAGTAATATGCGAGCGAGAAACTTTCTAATTCTCGTAATTTTATTTATTCAGCTCTTAATAAGCGTAATAAAAATTACGAATGAAATTGATTAAAATTTAAGTATATATATAACACAATTGACCGCGCAAGAGTGTTAATAAAAATTTTCATTCTCGATCGAGTGCGTAATTATGCAATAAGGGGCAAAAGTAGAAGATTTTTCCCAAGGGTGCTTCGCTCGGGCAGTAAGCACCCGAGGGAACAATATTCTCGTAAGGGCAGTATAATCACCCAAGGAAAAAATCTACTTTTGCCTCGTGTTGCACACAGTATTTTATTCCACTCTCGACTGAAAGGCCACTTTTTGGTGAGCTCCTGATAAGCGGGGTCGAAACAACTTTGAAAAATTTTACTTTTGCCCCGCAAAACTATAGTTTTCGGGAAAAATGTGCCACTTTCGCCCCGCTTATCAGGGGAAAAAGGGGATTTTTTTGGTCGGGTGTGGAATAATAGTGTGTTTTATCACCAACGGCAAGGATAAGATGAATGAAACGAAACGACTTTTGTATCAAAGGGCGAGGGAGCCTTTTTTCTTAATTAACTATTTTCACAGGACATTTCTTAAAGAATAATTTTGTTCAATTATTTTAGTTTCAAATTTTGTTAAGAGGGATATATACCGAAAAATTCCAAAAAATCAATTTTTTTTTAATTTTTTGATGCTATACTTTATCCAAAACTTAGAAAAAAATTTTCATGCATAAATTGAAAAATTTTAAAAGTTATGGCTTAAAATATTAAAATTAACATTTGCTAAAGAATTCACTGTAAAAATAGTTTAATTATTTTTTAATTTTTAATTATCAAACATTTTTCTATTATGTTTTACTAATTTTGGTTAATTTCATAAAAGAATTTCAATTTTGAAATTTCGAATTTAGCGTGCTCATCGCGCTTCAGTCGTGTCGCCACAGTCGCCACAGACTGTGCGTTTTGTCAGCTGATTGATTTCTAGTCCTAATCTTTTGCTTCAAGCGTGTGCTGAGATCAACCATGTTTGCTTATTATGAAGCAAAGTGTACAATCAATTAATGTCTTCAAAGGAACTACTTCTGGACACAGTGCTATTATTTCAATGCAGGTAAATTTTAAAGTTCCATTACCATTTCAAGCTGTCAAGCTAAAAAGAACTTTGATTTTTCTGTTTCAGGTTCTCTTTATTTATCATTAGGCTTAAGTTTTTGGTGTTCTTTAAGACAGTGTTGTGTTTATAAAATATTATAAAAGTATAATTTGTAATGTAATGGTGTTACAGATGGGCACTTTATAGCAGCACAGTGGCAGCGTTACTTCATACTACAGACATTATGCTGCTTTGAACTTTATGCACCTGGACAACAAGCCTACACTTATTAGACAGAAAATCATTATGAAATTCTGGATTTAGCAATGATCCTGATATTATTTGACTAATGCTAAAGTGCAGTGTTCGACAAAGAAGTGCCTCAATTAACTACAGAAGAGTCCAGTTCTCTTTTCTTTATAGCATTGGAGTGTGCGAGAAGGACATCTTTAATCAACTTAGGGATTATCTAAGCATCATGAAGAAGTTAGGGCTTTCACCCGGACCTCATTTTCTTTCATTTTTATTAGATAGGAATTTGATACTTTTGTATCTAAAGTTTTATTTTGTTTTGATTTCTTTTGAGTATGATTTGTATTTATATTTCATATATGATTTATATGTAAGTTATAAATTTACTTTTTAATTTAAATTAACGGGGTTATATACCCATCAATCACCTGGTTTTAAATGGCCTGTAAAATATAAAATAAAGTTAATAATAGTTCAAACTA
>UCOL01000951.1:0-46298 GCA_900474335.1 Ormyrus nitidulus
GTCGAAGCCGAGGGTGCGTGTAGGCCTGGGCGAATCAGTCGCGGACGAGCTGCTGCGTCGCGTGCTTCTCTCTCGCACTCTCGATCTCTCTCTCTACTATATACTCTTGCCGAGTATTACGCGCATAGATAAGCTACGGTTTGGCTGTGGATATATAGATATATATACGTATATATACATATATTGCATATATACAGGTATATACGTATACGCGTAAGTGAGGTTGTTGTTGGTGCGCGTGGCCCAGGCTCCGAGATTACATTAGTCGCCTGTGAGGAAGAGCAGCAGCAGATAAAGGTGTCTCCAATGGTGCATATCATAGAGATGATACCGTCGCGGCGGAATGACTATACCATGGTGAGTTGCGGGGCGCGAGTTTCTGCGCCGAGAGCTTTTAAACTTGTTAGATTCGCCTTTTGCGACGGTTGCTTATATGCGAACGCGCGACGGGATACCGAATATTTTTCGGGCTCTTTAAAGATCTCTGCGCGCCTGGTAGAGTAGCCGGAGCGGATAAATAAACTGTTTCTTTTTTTTTGTACATAAATTTGGAATGTAAAACATCGGGGATTAATTGTTTACACGTCCGGCTCGACGTACGCTGTTTATTTAGTGGTAGTTTCTGCATTTTTCTACTTTTATCTACCCCTCGTTATCATTATTGAAACGTATAAAAGTGTGTATGATATTCAACCCTCTGTAAATATCTAACGTAAATATTTACCTTTCAAGTACGTTCAGTTAAATTAAAGGAACTTCTCCCTCAAGGCACATGCAAGCGAAAGAACGCCGATGCGCTACTCCCGAGCGCGGAGTTTCATTGAAGTCACCGTAACATTACGCAAGTGAGCGGGAGTTCTAATTTTAACTGGTTTCGCCGAAACTTAAACCGAAGCCCGGACTCGGAATATTTCGGACAGCCGCGCGATGACTCATCGAACAACCGTTTTTTAATCGGGAGGGAATAAGTAAGAATTGCTCCGCGGGTTTTTCCGCAAAATACTTAACCGCGCCACGAAGAAGAAATAATTCACGCGTCGCGGCGCTCCTTGAGAGTAGCTTTGATCGATATACGGTAACGCAGGTTATTACAAGTGGCGCGACTCTCCCTAAATTATTAAGTTTTTATTCTCATTTTATAATTCACTTTTATACTCCGCCGGTGAGGAATGGTCGATACGCCAGCATAAATTTTGCAGCTCCTTTCACGCGTGCCGCGGCTAACAATTTTTGCTGTGTTTTAGGTTGTGAATAATGAACGGGGGGATATTACTTTATTATGAGATAAATTTTACCGATGCATATTTCAGTGCGCAAAGCGACGGAATAATAAATTTTTATTGCGGTTTTTACGAACTTTGCTTGATTGCTAATGATTCGGTTTAGAATTCTGATGGAATTATTGAGATTTCAGCTAATGAGGCTTTATTTGTAGTTTTTGACGTTATTGGGCACTTCATACTTTTTAACTGACTGTGATTCAGATTTGAACTTTAAATAACGAAAATTTAATAATAAATAATGTAGAAACAATGTTTGTTTAACTTCAAGTGTTTACAATTTAAAAGTATTTCTAATTTCTGAATTAACCAAGTCTTCTTAATGGTTCTGCTTACAACGCAGCTCAACAACCATTAACAAACCAATTTCGCAAGAGCACCCATTCAGCGCCCTCGAAGTCCTTCAGAATCTTAAAATCAGCTCTCAGACCCCCGGCAACCCCGCAATTAAATCCCGAAAAAATCCTCCGAATCCCAAGCCCTCTGACCCAATTCGCGCGCTCTCCTGCCATCTTACATCAGGGCGCGAGTCACGTCCGCTCCTTACGCGGCGGCGGCGGCGTCTGTTTCTCTCCCTCTGTTCGGCTGGCTGGGACATTTGCAATTTAAATTTTTCGATTTCGAGACGCGCGCTTTCGTCCCCCGCGCGAATGATGACCCCGAGGGGCCGCACGCCGAGCGGGGCTTATTTAATTTCGGGCCGCCGCCTATAATCCGCGTCGCCGTTCATATCTGCGGGGGACGGACGGAGCTGCGAGCGGGCTGTTTATTGTACTGAGAATGACGCGTTCGATGCGGTGGTGGTTTTTTGGGGGATTTCTATGGAATACGCGTTAATGTATAAGTTCGAAGTAAATCAAAATACAGCATTGTATTTTGACGTGGATTCGAAAGCAAACTTGACGCGTAAAGTCAAAGTTTCCTCCAAACACACACAGCGGCGATATATCTCGCGCTTCCTGCGTGCACCGGCCGCGCGCGTCTGTTTTGACACGAGGCCCGCCGCAGCCGCTCGTGAACCAACACGTGCCGCGGCCCAGAAATAGTCTCCTCGATCTTTACGGCGCGCAGGAAATTTTCGGGTGTAAGGGAGCCGCTCTAAACCGCTAACGACGTTACCCGCGAGATATACTCTCGGGACGAGAGAGAAGAAAGGGAATGCTCTCCGGTAGATCGGAGGGTTCCGCGAGGGTTGCGCGAGTTCTCTCGGAATTTATTGTCTTTTGAAGGTGGAGATTAGAGGGTGGAAATGAATTGGATTGCTGTTTTGTAATAATTTTAATGTAAACGATGATTGTAGAAAAATTATTAGCTTCGTTTGAAAAATAACCTTCAATGACATCAAACTCGCGCGTCAAAGCAAACAACCCGACAAATCATTGTCCAAAACTCTCTCTCTCTCACTCTCTCCGAAAAAGTCAACGACCGCCCCGACCGAGACCGAACGCCGAGCCGCGCAACAACACGCGCCGACAAAACAAGTATAAGAAAAAAGCCCAGAATCATCGGCGAAGAAAACTCCGGAGAAAAGAATATCGAGCCCCCCGGTGTCCCGAGAGCAAGCCTCGAAAACAGCTGCTCCCCGCGTTGCGTGCTCGGTTAGTCAGCGGCCACGACGACGACGACGACGGCCTCCATTTGCGCCTCGCTCTTTCGTATACACTTATTCAGCGGAGAGAGAAAGAGAACGAGAAGGAGGGCAGGAGAGCCCGGCGGGGGCGATGCTATGGTTACGCGATTTTATCTGCCGAGCTGACCATTCGAGGTCGGGCCATCTCTCTTTCTTTCTCCCGGCGTGCTTTTTTCGCCCGGCGAGTAATTACGCGCCCGAGCTGATCGATGCGTTTTTAAGGGATGCTCTCGTTCGTTCCGCGCGCGGGGGAGAGAGAGAGGGGGGGCTTGTCCTATTTTCGGTGTGATTTCGGTCGTTTCTTCGGCGGGGTATTTATTTCGAAAGGAGGTTTTTGCGAGGGTGTTTTGTGTCGCGGGTCGTTATCGCGCTGTTTGTTTCTTTTGTTTTGGTGAAAAAAATTTGTGCGGGATCGATATGAAATCTAAACGATATTGTGCTTTCTTTCAAATTGAAAGGACTTGATACTTTCTTCAAACGAGAACCATAATTTAATAAAACAATATTTAGTTTCGTTAATTTCACCGAACGATAAAAAAACGGACACCACCCGAATCCAACCAAACTTCAACGATTCCAACACACTTCCAACTTTCCACCCAGCTCGCCCCACCGACCACCTCCAAAGAAGCGAACCACCATTTCCCGGAGCCACGCGCTCCCCCCAAAAAAGGCCGAGGGAACGGGGTGAAGGACTGCCGTAGCAGACGACGCGCTCTCGCCCATAGAACGCGGTGACGTAGGCCGAATGCCTGCTACTTCGTGCTCGGAGATCCGCTGATATCGATTGGGCCGGGAAGGGGCTGCTGCTCGATGGGGGGACCCTCGAAAGTAATGTTTTTCGGGGGCGGCGAGTGTGTATATACGCAGTGTGGCGGCGCGTGGATGTAGCCTCGACTCGCTCGGCTGCGGTATCACTGACACGAATATTTCGCCTTCGACTTCTTGAGGAGCTGCGCTTCTTTTTATATCTTCCGTTCCCTTTTTTTCGGGATTTATTTTACGTAAAAACGTGTTACTCATTTAGTTCGTTCGAGAGCCGATGAAAACGTAGACGCGGCAGAAGAAAAAAAAGAGCTCCGCCGCGAAAAATCTATAAACAGATCGTTTTTTCACACAACGCAAGCATCGGATATTCCAAAAGCCCGCCGCGTCTTCTTTCCCTCCGGCCGAGGCGCTCGTAAACACGTGTTCACCGTTCGATTCCGGCTCTCGGGGCGTCGATTAATGCGCGGTGGCACGCGTGAATGTGCCGCCGCATAAGCCACATGGCCCCGGAATCCCGACGAGCGTTTTACCGCAGCAGCGTCTTTTGAATATTTCTCTTGGGCCCGAAATAGATCGCCTACTGGCGGGATCGCGCGCCTCGGAGGACCGGACGAATTCGAAGCTGAGCGATGCTTTTTTCCGGGAGAAAAACTTTGGCGGTTCATAGTTTTGTTGAGAAAAATCATGATTTTACTGACTTTTTGTGTTCGGAAAGTAAACTAAACGTTGTGTTAAATTATTAGCCAATGATTAAAAAGAATCATCGCTTGCATTTCTCATTTGTACGTAAAATTTTTTTGTCGACGAAAAAAATCTGGATTTAATTAATTCACTTGTCCTCAAAACAGGGGCAAGGTCGTAAAAGATAATGAAAATATAAAAGCTGGTGAAAGAAAAAAACGCGGCAAAGGAGGAAATACGAGGTGTAAAGCTGCATAAGAGCGGGATAAATCAAATTACGATTTAATTCAAAGTCACAATGAAAGCGAGCGTCGCTCGTCGTTTCTCATCGCGCGAATGACGACGACGTCCCCCTTTTTTTTGCGAGTAAAACCGAGCCATAAATTATTTTGCGACGTAATTAACGAACGTAAATATAATCGCTCAGCCTCCTGCAATTGAATCTAATCAGTACATTCTCATCCGGACACACAGAGTTTAATAATACAAGTTTTAATTCTGTTTTATATTCTATAAATAAAGTAAAGTATATGTATTATCTGGTTGATTTCGCAAACCAGAATAAACTCCCATAATGATCTTTCCTGGCAAATAAACGCAATAAAAGCTGTAATTTCATCTCTCCCTGTGAAAAATTCGGCGCTGCCGCCGCGAGGAAATTAGAAAAATTCAATGTCGCGCTCGTCGCCGCAACGGTAATCCAATAGCTTTATAGATTTCTCTCGTCCGGCGACGTCTTGTACCGAATATTTCTCTTCCCTCTCTGTTTTTTTTATCTCGCGCCGCCAGGAAATTGGAGAAGGAAAAGTCGGCCCCTGGAATGGAAATCGCTCCGGAACGGTTTTTACGAGGCTTTCGCCCGCGGTTTTATATAAGGAAAACGGAATTTGTAACGTTAGGTTTTTCCATTTATTGTTTAGTAACAATTGGTAAAGGTTTAGTGGACTTTAAATTGAAAGCTTTAATAATATTAGAAATATATTATTTCTACTTTGTTCATTTTTAAATTTCAACAGACAATAAATCAGAGCTGAATAAATTTTTGAAAAATCTCAGTTTAGCAGCCAAGTTGCATACGACAATCAATAGCAATTAAATATGTAATCGCCGGATTTGGTAACATTCGAATTTCCTTTGTAATTCGCAATCAACCGAAGCTCAGCTAATCTCAGATCGAAATCGCGTTTACGAATCCATCCCACGCAGCCGCGTCTCTTTTCCCTTCCTTTTCATTCAAAACACAAACACACTTTTTCAATGCATACCCAATCGAAACCGGTAGTTCTCGCAAAGAAAATAGGAGCGAAGGAGAGAGGAGGAAGAATCGCAGGAGGAAATCTCGTCCTCTCTCCAATTCAAAGTTACATCATAAAAATCCTCGGGGGCGAATCGAATCGTCAGCCGTTGCACAGCGGCGGCGGACGAATTCGAGGCTGTCTCGCGAGCGATTGGATTTGCGCCCTCGTTTTCTTACGCGCCCGAGTCCGATAATGTCGGACCGACATCCTCTCTGGCCCTATTCGCTCTCTCTCTCTCTCTCTCTCTCTCTCTCTCGGCTGCCGCGCCGCGAATTTATTTCCAGAGCGACACGAGTCGTCTGAGGGACTCGCGATAAACGCGCCGGCCGCTTGCCGTTGAGGCGAGGCGTTTCCGAGGAGAAATTTATTTATTTGAATAGTATAAGAAATAGTGGACAAAATGTGTTATTAGTGGAGTAATTATTAGACGGAATGTTGAAAAAGTCTAGTGGTCTCATCGGTAATTTTTACTTTTTAAAAGCAGGTAAACTGTTATAAGAGGTTAATAATTGCGATGTACTTTGAAGAATTTCTTGTATACGTTTCAGTACTTTCTTTTATACGAATCAGGTACATTTTAAATGATGCAACAAGAATATTCTACTAACATCTGCAAAAGCTCCATAAACATACTTTCCAATTAAAATAGCCCCCTTTAAACGAAGATTAATCCGCGAACAGCGCGCCGAGTCATTTAATCATGCAAGAAACCACACTCTCAACAGGTTAATCAATCCCCGGCACGAAAATAGAACCGTCCCAAAAAAAAGGGCTCTCCATCCCGTAATATCTTTTTCCCCGATACTCCGACGCCGTCCGTCAACACACAAAGCGACTGTGTTTACCATCGACAAGACGGACTCGGGTCCGAGTGTACCGAGAGAGTGAGAGAGAGAGAGAGAACGCGGGGCCGCGTCGATCGATCGGGACGCGCTGCCGGGCGGTCGCGTCGCCAAGATGGATGGCAATAAGCAAATGTGTTTGCCCCGGCGCGACGAAGGCGAGGGGGCAATTAATTAGGCTCGATTATCTCTCCGTCGCGAGAGTGAGAGAGAGAGAGAGATGCGCGCCTTTTTCGAGCCGCCGCGCGGCGTTTGCTCGGGAAATTGTATCGCTCGGAGGTGTGCTCGCGTATGTATACGGGGGATAACGTTCGCTGTTGCGTGGCCTGTTTTCGTTATCGGACCGATGGATCTTTGGCCGGGGGACGCGGGATATACTTTTTATTACGACGTGTGTCCTTCGGCCGAGGGTAGGGGTGCACTTTTGTGTGTTTCACTGTCGGTTTTTATTCAAATTAATATGGCGTTAGTATCATTTTCGCGTTTAAAGAACGAATAATATTTTTTTTTTTTTTAATATAATTTTTTGCTTATATTGCCGTAATGTTCATTGAAATTTGGTATTACTTTAAATTACTTAAGGATTATTTTTCCTTATTTTTCCAAATCTGAATTATTTTTCAAATTACAACTTGATTATAACACCTTAGTTTTAAATTTCGCAGTTTAGACAAATTTTAGGACTCCAAAATAAACGCTCATTTAAAATGCAAGAAAATAAAAAGGGAATTCCGTTGTATCAGACGAGGCTTGAAGCTTTTGTGGTTGGTTAAAGAAGAAGTGAGCTCTTGACAGCTGCTTCGACAGAAAAATCAATTTGTCTGATAGGTAAATTTTCGTCGCGTGTATCGAAGGTAATGAAATCGTTCGGAGGAATTATTTATGGAGGATTCTCGTTTGGAGAGTGTCAAAACACTGTCGTCCGGAGTTCAAGCGTCTATATTCATAACCCTGGTCGTGATTGTCTCAATCAGACTCTTAGTATTCTACAATTTAATCCAAATAAGCACCAAACTCAATTAATTTTCGATTTATCATCGTAAAATAATTTAAAATTTTTAAAGAACAAGTAAACCCACAAAACAAACTTCTTTCGCATCAAAAGCAATTAAATTTCCCGAAGAAACAACGTAATCTTCTCGCGCTCGTACAAGCAAACACGCGAAAAAAGCGCCGCCGCCCGGAGAATTGAACGACCGGAGCGTCGCGGTGCGGCCAGCAAATTGAAAACACGCGGTGCTTGACCCTCCCCAGATAAGAACTCGCACGTTCGTTCTCCCTTTTTTTTTTCGGCGGCGACAAAAAACGAAGCTCCTGCATGCGAGGTACAGTCCCGCTTTTTTTTTCTGTTTTTTTTTCGGGACGAGTTTCTCGGAGGCTCGAGGTTTCGTGTAATATACGCGGCAGGTGAATGTAAATTGGCGCCGCGTAATTTATACCGAGAGGCGCTCCTCGCCGAAGCGATATATTCATTAGCCAATTACCCCCTGGCCGCAAATCCATGGAGCGGCAAGTCCGAAGCGACGACTAGTCGATCGCTAACGGAGACGGATTCGTGTCTGCGAACGGCTGATTCGTGCATTATTGAATATCAATTTTTGAGATTTTGGCTATGAAGCTTGTTTTATTATGTGATTTATCTGGGATTTTTATATTGCTACACTATAATACATTTGTTTTTTCTTTTAAGATTGAACTTGCAGCTTTATTGAAAATCAAAATTGTACCTTATTTATAAAAATGTTAACATTTTCCTTGCAAAAAAAAAGTATCCAAAACGCAAAATATTATTAATTTTATTTCGAACAGAACAAAATAATCAACTTGCTCGACAATAACTAATTCACCCACCTCGTAAAATGTAAGCATAAAAAAAAGCTCCGAGTACAAACAAACTTTAAAAAAACGCAACGAAAATCACAAAACGCGCAGCCGAGAAAATCGTCGAGATCCACAAAGGAAGGCAGGCGGGATCGTATCAAGGTTCCGGTATCTATGGGCCAGGCGCGGCTTCGGCTTCCCCATGACAACTAAGCCGACAACAAACGTCTAATGGACTAACGGCCGCGCGCGACTCGGACTTTAATTTTCTGACCGGAACGCGAGAGATCTCTGCCCTCCATAACCGACTATAGATCCGCTAATAATACCCCTCTCCGCGCTGGTATAACTGACGCGAAATTGCGAGATGCCTCTTTTCCGAGAAACGGGGGGAGGACTTTCTTTCTATCGGAATGGATTATGCTGTGTAATAAATTCATTGATTTGGGATTAATAAACTGAAAGTGTTCCATGTGATTGTTTACGGGAAGATGGAAAAAATAAAGTTATTAATTCCGACAGTAAAATATTTTCGTTCTCGTGCCGCTTACTATTGCATTGTTTACGTGAAAAAAACGTTAGTCATCGCCGCGACTTCGAAAAAAAACACCCAGTCATCGCATATGTTCCGAATCCGATCAAATATGCATGAACCAAATGCAATTACAGAATTGTGTCTTTTGAAATTGTGCGCTACCCGCCGACTGATTACTTAACGATGCCATTAAACAAATTTGGCGGCCCTAATCAATATTGCTTAGGCGGTCGACAATAATCAATAAGCAAGTGGCCCAAACAAACACGCAATGCACACACAGACAAGCGACAAGCAAAATTTCCCCGAACCGTCCCCGATTTTATTAATGCAGAACCCGGCCCTCGGTACATCATTCGATTAATAAGAAGCAAAAGAGCCGGGCGACAAATTGGAACGCGCGGCAATCGGAAAAGCCAGCTGATAAAAAGAGCTGAGAGAACCCAGCCTCCGACGACGTATAGATGTAGGTCGAGGAGAGGAGAGAGAGAGAGAGAGAGAAAAAATGAAAGGAACGACCTCTGCCGATGTCCCCTGCGTTATGAATCATTCATCCTCCCCCTTTCGCCCGCGCAAAAGTCCACTACACAGCGCCGCGCGTCTCCCGGCGGGGAAAGATCTCTCTTCCACCCTCCGCCGCGCAGCAGCCGCGCGCGAGAAAAAAAGGAGGAAAGCTCCTTAGGCGGATTTTCATGGCAAAGGAGGACGATGCTGATGCTTTCGCTTCCTTATCGCCTCTCCTCCTCTCCTGTGGAGCTGCAAAAATATGAAGCCCATTTTTGTGTGTGTATATCCCGCGGCGGAGTTCGTTTTGCAGTTTCTCCGGGATTCGGAGTTTTACATGAGAAGCGCTATTTCTCGAATAAATATGAAACGGTATAGAGAAAAAACAGGGTTTTATCTGTAGAAGAAAACAATGCTTATCGAGGGAAAATAATAGCAGTAGCTACCTTAAATCATTAAATCATTAACATAGAAAATCCAATCCTAATATTAACGTATAAATTTTCTTCTGTTTCAGATGAACCGTCCTATTCAAGTGAAGCCGGCGGATAGTGAAAACCGCGGAGGTGAGAACAAGCGATCGATCCGATGATAGAAAGCATATATAATTAAGAGCGCAAATAGATTGACTTTGAACGAATATTCGTCACTTAACAATAACCGCTTTAATAGAGTTTATATATCTTACAGGCAGCGTCACGTAAATTACAAATAAGCCTATATACTGTACATTGCGCGAGCGCGCGTACATACATATATATATTCCGTAGCCGGTCTCGACTCGGGGGGGCGCCACGATCCTTCGATCCGCCGCTGAATTTCATAAACTTCTTATAGTATATCGTTACGAGTAATTACGCGGCTAAACAATTGATTTCTCCGCGCCGAAAGAACGACTCGGATCAATACTCGGCCACGCGGCCGAAAGTCGAAGGGGGAGAGGAAGCGCAGAAATCGGCTCCTCGTCCTAAATAGGGCAGAGAGAGCGAGTGAACGCGGGCTTCCTCTCTCTTTATCCGCGTCTCGATAGCTCGACTACCCCAAATAGTGTCTCCTTCTTCTCTTTTTTTCTCTCTCCTTGCGTATATCCTCTTGGAACGCATCCAGAGGACGCGCTCCCTCGCAGATAAGAGCATCAGCGGCGGATAAACGATCGTGACTCACCTCCGTTCTCTATAAATACGTATATTGCCAATATATATACCAATGTATACTTTTCTTCCAGAATTCGAGTTTAGGAGCTCGTACCACGTGATTTGTCCGAAGCGCGAGATAATAATCCGATAGTCGCCGTAGGGGTGGGTGCACTGGTTAATGATCAGTTTTTTGAGAAAAGCGTTTAAAAAGCTCTCGATCTCGCGTTCGATTCTCACACGAGTGGATGTATAAGCGATTCGTCCGATCGCCGCTGGAGGTATGTGGAAACTAGTAAAATGAAAAAGAAAGCAATTGCAAAAAACGTGTGGTAGTTTATGGTCGACAGTCGACTAAAAATCTCTATGATTCGTAAAGCGTTCTTTGTCTCTCTGTGGAGTTATATATACATTTATTAAAATGGCACGCTGTATATCTATATGTGAAGTTACTCTGTAAGTAAGCGCACTTTCTTAATATATTCTATTCTGTGTCTATTAAAAAAAAATTCTCTCACTGTGGGCTTTGACCGTTTTCTAATACAATATTGCGCGGGCTCTTCTAACAGTGTGACGAAAATAAAGTACAATGTAAATGTCGTGAAAAAGTGGTTGTCGTGACGAATAACTGGAATTGGTCATTTATAAGTGCATTCACCCTTGATATCAGTACATGTCCTAATATCTTAGTCTGCTAAAATATACTGCAAAAGTTTTCAAAGCTATATAACGCTGTAAATAGAGCTGTAGATTTTGCTAAGAGGGCCCAAAAAATTTCGCAAAACTAGACTTTAGTGTATAATCAAAGGTATCGAATTGACAGCCGGCATATTTAAGGATAACAATAAACCAAGGCACACAGCTTTTAAGATATATTCCAAATTTTGGTTCCGCACAAAAGTAATTAACGAGTAAATCAATCCAATTGGCACAATATACCGACTAAAACCATATATAAGATACACGATGGGATAAAGCTGCTTTTCTCAAGACCTCTTTCCCCGCTCTCATTTCTTGCCGCCCCGGCATACCGGATACTCGAGCAATGCCAACAATGGGACCATACAGTTTCATCCCTCGTCATCCTTACACTCGGGGCCAGTGCGCGCGTCCTTGGGATACGTAATATAAAAACGTCTTGCTTCGCCGATACAAAGGCCAAAAGATATATTCCCCCGCGCGCGCCCGCATGAGCCGCGCGCGCGTCGATTATCTCTCCTTCGGGCTTGAGCCATCTTCCTTCCAGGAGCGCCCGCATATAACTCTTCCTCGATCTCGCGGGAGATCGGCAGATGGCACTTTCGTCCAGATGATCGTCGTCGGGCGAGAGAGAGAGAGAGAGAGAGAGAGAGAGAGAGAGAGAGAGAGAGAGATGTGTAGCCACGCGGCGAGGGTGGAAAGCGGGAGAACTCGCTCGGGGGGGGTTAGGAGAGAGAGAGAGAGAGAGCCGTAATTCATATGCTAATCTGGAGGAGATGCCATTGTAATCTCCGGTCCACAAAGCCTCGCCTTGACGCGGATGCAGGCAGAGTGATCCGTGCAGCGCAACGCCGACGCCCCTCCACCCCCGCCTCCTTCTTCGGCTGTGTATACCTATGTAGATGATGTATCCAGGGGCTTGGGGTTGAGAGAGAGAGAGAGAGAGAGAGAGAGAGTTCAATCAGATGGGGGGGTTACTGAACTTCGGCAACATCGTCGCATAAAGCAACGAGGCCTCCACTTTGGGCTGGGCTCTGACTGACAATGCAAAACGCAGCCGATCCTCTCTCTCTCTGGCTGGAGAATCCATCCGACACCCTCGTGGAATACGTAAAATTGCTCGCGACTCGGTCCAATAATGTCCCGGCTCCCGAGCCCTACGATGGGTATTGAAAGTTCAATGAGACACCATTAACCGGGGAGCCCAAGTTTTAGTCGCGCTTCTTTCCTCGATCGCGTTCGTTCGCTTTTAGAGGGAATATTATTCTAGTCGTTGGCTCTGATTAATTCGATTTACTACCTTAGCTCGGTAAATAGTATTATACCGGTTACACGTCTTTGCATCCGAATTTATAATGACATTGTAGTCTGATAAAGACGATCATTATTTACCTGTTTATTTCTTACAAAACCTCGATTGTCGCAAAACGCTCTGCTGTACTTTTGCACACGAGCGACACATTTCTAAAAAATTCTACCAAATTCAAAGAAACGTCGAAGAGACCATTTCCACTTTAAACTCCGAATCATCAGCCTCTGATCCGGAAGAAAAAAACGAAACCTCCCGCAAAGTCCGCGGGAAAGACATCACGTGGATATGACGGTTAATGCACCATCGAGCCATTCTAACAGTGCTAAATTACTGAAAGAACTCTCTCTCCCTCTCTCCCTCGGCCCGCAAAAAGACGATCCCGGCCAGCTTTCAGCTGCACGTCGTCGGCGTGTTCCAATGTCTTTTCAGAGGGCGACGTCGGAGGTAAGACGTCGGAGGGACTACACGAGAGGCTTTCATTGTTCGGACGAATCGCCCTGCTTTTTCCGCGTTAATGACTGGCCTTTAACGGGAGGAGGTCTTCCCTCGTCGCTCTCTCTCTCTCTCGGCTTAATTACATCGTTTATAGATCCAGGGCCTCGCTCGCGAGAGACTCTCGCCGGAGAGAGCTAATGTCCTATTAGCGGTACAAAGGACAGATCAAATTTTAATTGCGACGCGTTAAAGCCGAGCCGCGCCTCGGCGGGAGAGTCGATGCTTTTTAATCATAACTTTTCTCTCGCTCTCTCTCTCTTTCTCTCTCAAATCCCTCGATTAATTACTGCTCAGGGGCCGCGGCGCGATTCGGCTCTCCTTCGAGGAGAGGGAACGCGATAAAAAAATATTCCGACACTTTCATCCCCTTCGCGAAGGAAAAATCCTCCTCCGCGCCCCGGGAAAGGCTTCTCTCTCTCTCTCTCTCTCGCTCTCTCGTTGTAATCCGAAATAATCAATACCCGAGAGCGGAGAGCTCGGGCATCGGGCTTTATGAAGTTACTTCGGAAACTCGCTGATCGCTCGGCTCGAGGCAGAGCTTAAGGTTGTACCCTCCGCAATGGGGGGAGGGGGGCAGCGGATTTGTCGGTTGTCCGCCGGCGAGAGAGAGGCCTTCCCCTCCTCTCTCTCCCTGTTTAACTTGTAAATCAAGTTAATTTGAAATACGAAAAATGCATAACTGATAAGCCGAATTTCAATTTAAATTGCCTGATTTAGTCCCGAAGCGAGGCGGCGGTGGATAATGTATCCTCTCTCCGGCCGCGGGTAGGATTTTCAATATTTTCGGAGAGAGAGAGAGAAGAAGTAGCGATCCCGCAGGAGTTTACGACTCGGAGTCTAATCGCTCTCTCTCTCTCTCTCCGGGAGTAAAATTTCCCTAAGACCAGGGCCGCGCCGTGTTTCGGCGATAAACTCAAAATAGTGCGCGCGGAGGATCCCTTCGACAATCGCTTTTCACCGGGAGAAACTCTCCGCGAGAGAGGAGAGGGCATTAAGTTGTACGCGCGGCGGCTCGCGAGAGGCTCACCAGATTTGAAAAGCGAAGTTGAACAAACTCCCCGTCTCTCTCTCTCTCTCTCTCTCCTCGGGCAAGTGGTCTTCTCTCTCTCTCGGCTGGATAAGGTGAGGCCAAAGCTAGTTTGGAGCAAGTAGATAAGTTTCGATCTCTTCCCTACGTCCGCCGAAAACCGGCATCTTGCCACCCCGGGAGCCGAGAGAGAGAGAGAGAGAGATAAAGAGGGACCCTCTGCCCCCCGCATTCGCGTCCCCCGAACGGCCAGGACATCGTCGTCTCTTATCGATTGCGTCGCTCTCGTCCAACTTTCCGCGAAAATCCCTCTCCCCCCCTCCGCGTCAGTTTGGCTCGCGTAAACAGCGAGGACTCTAACCGGCAGAAGTTTATACGACGTTTTTATCGATATGGCACGTTCCTACCACTATTCCTCTCTCTCTCTCTCTCCTCCGGCCCTCTCTCTCTCTCTCTCTCTCGAGATATTTTAAATGGTCGCGATAAATAAAAGAAGTGGGAAATTGTTCTCGTTTATTCGCGGTTATACGCAAGTCCGAGAGATAGCCAAAAAAGCTTTCCTCCTCCTTGTTTAGGAGAGATGAATAATTCAGCGCGCTCAAAAATAGCGAGCGCAGAGAGAGAGAGAGAGCCTTTGCGCGTATCTCGGGGAGTATACGTATACGCGAGAGCGGAGGAAAAAAAGTGGGGAATCAAAAATTCAAAACGCTCTAAAGGTGACTTATAATTCGAAATTGCGGCCGACTTGAGCTCGCTTCTCCCAACGGTCGGGAAGCTCCTTAAAATACAAGTCGCCGTTGCAGCCCGGATAAAAGCTCCCGTTTTTCCGCAAAAGATACAAGTGCGCACTCGGCCTCTGCGGGAATTTCACGTCGCGAAATTCTTTGATAAGCGACGGATGATACAATGGTATTTACAAACGTAACAGGGGTTTGTTTTTCGCCGGGGTATCAATGGACTAACTCAATTTATGAGACGGCAAGAATAACCAGTTCAATAATTCAGACGAAAATACATCAGCTAATTTTCTCGGTTTCTAAAAGGCTCTAAATGATAGGAAGTACGATAAATCACCGAGTCGGGGGAAGGGGGGGGGGGGCTATCGGCGTAAAAACTTCCTACATCCATCCTCGTAATAATCCATCGTGCGGTCTAAATAAAGGCGCTAACAACGCACAAAAGAAAGTAACATCAAAGTGAATAAGCCATTTTGCCCGGGGACTACGAAAACTCGATCCATTTGTACGTCGCTATCCATTGAGACGACGGAGTCGACGCGCCTCAAAATCAAATCCCAGAGCGTCGTCGTCGAGGCTTTTTCTTCGCCTTCGGCTTTTACTGGACACTAGACAAAGGAGGAGGGAAAAAACGAGCTCTCTCTCTCTCACTCTCTTACTCTCTCTCTCTCTCTCTCTCTCGCTCGCCGAGCACATAATTTCCCGAGGGTGAATTCTTTCTTCGAGGCGATAGGCCCTAAAGGGCGCGTTAACACTTTGCTCGGTTGACAAAGGTCCAATTTCTCTAAGAAACTGGGATAGAGAGAGAGAGAGAGAGGAGAGGAATGGGAGGTGCTTTATGAAAAGTAAAGGTGGTTAAAGGGACGCGGGGAAAATGGAAAAGTCAAAGCCATTGCGAAAGCTATATTAATACCCCCGTCCGGCCGGGGAGGATCTTTTTGCCTTTTATGGCTCTTAAGATAAATCTGCGATCTGGGTCATAAAATTTATCTAAAATTTTATGATCTCCCCATGTGATGGAATAATCCCTTCCTTAAGTCACTCTCGGAATTCCACTTCTCGATTGCTGATAACTTTCAAATTTACTCGGCCGTCGAGCTGCAATCCGACGTCTCATTTAAGGGTCGATTTTTTTACATCCTTGAAAATGGGAATCTCATCTTGTTGGCGGCTAGTAAATCGTAATTACGAATCGATCGCCTAGTTTAGCTCCGAGTAACTCCATTAATTTAGACATCAAAACAGTGACCCATACTCGCTAATTAATCCTTTCCCCCTTCTCAACTTTAAACTTACTTTCCCGCTGCAAAAACTTATTTATAAAGATTTCAATTCGCAGCGCACTAATCCGGCGGGGGGCTTAAAACCCAGGCCAGGACGTAAAGAAAGCAACGAATGGAGCGTGGAAAGAGGCCAAATGAGAGAAGCAAAGCGTCCGCAAGGTTAAGAGGCTCGCCTCACCTCGGAAGGGCGTCGCCGCATAGAACGCGAGAGGAGGGACACGAACGAACGAACGAACGAACGAACGAGGCCGCAAGTCAGGCGAGAATCTAATTTCCCGAGACAAATCCTTAAATGTGCCCCAGAGCCAAGACGGCCGTTTACGGCTACCTGCGGGGAATGAGTTGTAGTCTTTGGGGGAGGGTGAGGGGGTGAGGGGGGGAGGGAGGCTGGGAGGGGGTTTGACTCTCGAGGCTTTTAACTTTATAGTGCAGCGTCGCGTCATTGAGCCCGCCGAGCGAACAATGTTGACAAGGTTTTTAATTACCGCTAAAGTTTCCCTGTACTCTCGAGCTCCCTCCCACTCTCTCTCTCTCTCTCTCTCCTCTCTCTTCTCTTTTTTTTCTCTCCACTCCCGTCGCGAGCCAGGCTCTTTAATTAACTTCGCGGGTGGGAGGTCGCCGCGGCGCTGCGCGCGGAGACGTACGGATTTATCGAAATGAAATTTCGGGAAGCAGAAAAGGGGGATTTCGTCGCTCGTCTTGGACCTCTGGTTAATATTGACGAGATCTTAAATTCGCGTCTCGAGTCATTTGTTGTGTTTTCTTTTCCTCGCGCGACGATTTTTATTCATCGATTTCGAACTAGGACGAGTTCAGTTTATTATCTGTCTTGGTCCGCCTCTTTTTCTTTTTGTCCTGGATTAAAATTGATAAAATTCAGATAACCAATTATTACTTTATGCTAATGACGAGCTCTGCAGCTTCTTTTATGACGTCCTCCTCCTCCTCCTCCTCCTCCTTCTTCTCTTTTTTTTTATTCGCAGCTAGAAATCGAGGGATATTCAAGTATAATGCCGAGGACGTCAATTGCCAATTACCGCCGGGCTAATAATTCGAAATCAGCGTTTCTGCTTCCCGGAATTTGCAAGCTAAAGTAATTCGTACAATTATAAACACGCACCGAGAGAAATATCCTGCACTGTCAAGAGCCTTTTATCAATGAACTCTCCTCGTCGTGACATATTTATGACAAACACAGGCGACCAAAGAGTCTTTTTCATTTCCAATAGCGATACGAGACAAAATTGAGCTTGTACACGAAAAACTCGAATATATATAGCATAATACACCCTCGAGCAAAGGACGCAGGGGTGGGGCGAGTCGCCCCCTATAGGAGCGATGACCATATTCTCTCATGAAACTACAACTACTTCTCTGTTTTCTTTTAGTCGAGCAAAAACCGAAGGCCACGCCTATTATTCTCTTGTTTTTTTTTCTGTTCTCATTACAGAGTGCATGATGGACGACGGGAGCGCCAGTGCCATCTTCTGGAAGTAGGAGGCACCGGTGGCGGCCGCTGCGAAGGTAACTTCGACTTCCAGGAGATAGCTAGAGCTTCCTTGTATAATAATCCCAATACGAGAGAGAGAAAACCAAAAAAAACAAAGAAAGAAAGAAACAAAACACCTCTTCTCTTCTCCTCTCTCTCGCTCTCAACCACTTTACACTTGCGGTGGGAGGCACAAAGCACGAAAAAGAGGGAATTATCTTAGCGAGAGCCGAAACGAAACAAAAAAAAAAGAAAAACAGAAAAACAGAGAGACAGCGGCGGAAAGAACGAGAGGGAAACGGACGAGACTACTACTACCACCACCACCTCCACCTATTTTCTCCGAGTTCATATCTCTATCTCTCTTTCCCTCGTCACGCCATCTCATCGCTGAATCAACCCGGCAATCTCACACACATATACAGTTCGTTGGCAAAGTTTTTGTCCCTTTTGCTGCTCGCTAATGTTCGATGATATAAAAAAGGAAAACTTTTCCCGTTGCCTCTTTCTGTCTCTCTCTCTCTTTCTCTCTCTCTCTCTCTCTCTCTCCTCCCCACTCCTGGATCTCTCATCCATCCTCTGCCACCGTTTGTATATCGCCATCGACGATAAGTTTCAATGGTACTTGATTGACTAGAGTTTCCTTTTTTTTGCATAAAGAAAGTTGAGCTTTTTCTTTTTTTACATATCGATTACTGTGACTTTTTTTCAAGCGATCTAGTCTTTTTCTTTTCGGACTGTTATAGATACTATTTAGAGGTCGTCTTTTTTTTTAAATATTTTAATTCTTTCTGGCATACGTCAAGTTTTGAGAATTTTGAAACACCATCTTATAATTTTTCAAAGGGTGCTTTTTTTGAATTTTGAATTTTGATACCCCGACAGCATGCCTCAAATAGATTAAAAAAAAGTACGTTTTTAGTAGAAATAAATCCGTCTCTCCCCAGTTTCCTCCTCTACCGAAAAAGCCTCACACCTCACCCCCCCATTTTTAATTACCACTTCTGCTCTTTATTATACAGCTGTGACCATATAGTGGCTCGCTCGTTGGATGTATTGTCTCGTTCGTTGTCAATGTGTTTTTATATATTATATATCACCTTTGTACATATTATATATCTTTTAATCTAATTATAATGTGAGTTATACATATATTATATTATTATATACATTACCCATGTCTGTACCCAGATTCGTGACATTTTTATTTTTTGTCAACTTTTATAATACTCCATTCCGAACTCTTGTAATCTCCTTCCACACAGATTCCAATTTCACTTTGGCACATTATACACATCAGTACACACACATTAACACACTAACACCATGTCGCCGTGCGATTGAAAGATTAACTGAAGTACATAGTCGTAATAACATTGTTTATTATATATTATTATATATTGTGATAATTCAGTGCAGATATTTCTAAGAAAAATAAAAAAAAAAAAGAACTCTCGCTCGATCAAGCAAAATTACATCTGGATAGGCAAAAAATTTGTCGACCCGCGCAAGTCCCGGCTGATTATGATTATTCATCTTGTGCCAACAATGACTATTATGAATAAATACAGCGGGATCAATTGGATTTAAGTGCAAAATTTACCGAAAAAAATAACCCAATCAGGCCATACCGACTAAATTTAGCGAGATGAGAAAAGTAACGTAAACATTCGCCGCGACGAAAAAAGAGTCCACAGATATATCTGCTCTTTCGACGTCGTGCGGGTGTTTAAAAAAAAAAAGAAAAAACCGTCAAGGCGACGTCCAATCGCCTTCACGTGTTTTTTTTTTCTTGACAGTAAAAAGAACAATAATGCATTAGAAATAACTGCAGTGCAGTAATTTATTTTGATAAGCATCGCTGTCACGTATTAACTGGCGTGTAATGACCCCAAGAGATGTTGCCTTTCAGCACCGCGCCAAGTTCTGGCTACTTTAACATCGTATCATTGCTCGTTTCTTAACTAAATTTATTGTATATAAGAATGCAAGCTAAAGGTAAGGATCGAAATAAGGAAAACGCGTTAGTTGTAAGGAATGAGAATATATATTCATTATATATATCGTTACTTATTCATATTATCAATCACATTACAAGCAGATACATAAAACATCTGTTCTTCTCACGTTTTTCTCCCGCAACCTTCTTCCTTGTTTCTTTTCTTACTCTCGCTGCGTCTCGCCTCAAAGCGAGCATTCAACCGCGCAATTACACAAAGAAGACGAGGAAAAATGTCGAAAGTCGTCAGAGCGAATGATATAGATGCGAAGTGGTGAGGGCTCGGCTTATTTATCAGTAGTGAGTCGCTTATCGTCCCGCCCGGTGAACCCGCGCGTGTTCCCGTTCTCCGTTCACATTATTATTATTGTTATTATTATTATTATTATTATTATGTTTATCCGGGTTGTGGCTTAGGCCGTAGGTTGTCATTGGACTGATTGACTGCTTGATTATTCATGACTGTACTTGCAATTTATCCATCATTATACATTTTGTTTCTGTTTTTTCGTTACGTATACCATCACTGTCATCTGTTTTCTTTTTTTTTACCTTATTACGAATTTATTTCCGGTGAACTAATGTAACTCATGATTTGTTATATCTGCCAAAAAAAAACACACACGCAGCCCCATGTTTTATATATATTAAATGTTTTTTTTTTCTTTTTGTTCTCTTATCACAAGCGCGTCTTTACGTTGATTCAATTCTCGAGCACGCCTGCCAATAATTTGGGCGCACGCGCGCGTCCGCATTTTAATCATGTTATTGTTTTTCTCTTGTGTTCGTTTTTTATTCTTTTTCTTTTCCGTAAGAAACAAAATATTATATCCTCCTCCTTTATATATGAAACCCCTTAGGATGGTGGATGCTGTGGTGTAACCGTGTAACTTTGTCGTTCTCGGTGTTAGCCGCCAGATTTTTTATTACTTTTTGTTACTTCATTTTCTTTGTTCATTATTATTTTACTCACTATTTTTCTTTTCCTTTTTTATATTTATTATTATTATTACGCTGGAAGCGAGCTCGGCCGGACGAAGATCACGACTAATATCCGTCTTTTTTCTCTTTTTTCTCTTTTCCTCCTCGCCACGGAAGCAGACAGAAAGCTGTTCGTGGGTATGCTAAGTAAGCAACAGACAGAAGAAGATGTTCGCCAGTTATTCACTGCCTTCGGCACAATAGAGGAGTGCACGATCCTTCGCGGTCCCGACGGAACCAGCAGAGGTAAGTCTCTCTTTTTTTTTTCCAACCTTTTGTCTTTTCATTGTGCTACAACTACTCTGCGATCGGACGTGTGATGCGGTTTTCCGGTCGAATCGCGAACGTGCATTCTGTAAGCTCGGTTTATGTCGTCGAGTCTCGTCGAAAATGATCGTACAGTACTTTTGGCACGTATAAAGAATCAATTGGACTATATTAAGAGGGGTTCGATGTGGCAGTCATGCAACCCTTTTTTATAACAGAATATCTGGTGAATGACTGTCGCCTCTACCGCAGCCTCTTTTCATTAAATCTTAATAAGCCAAATATTACTAATTATAACTAAAGCATCTTGAAATATATTTTTACCTACTAATTGTATTGCCCATATATGTGTACAAAAACAAACATAAACACAACAGAAAAAAAAACTACCATAAAACCGAAAGCACGAAGCGATCAGTAAAGTAGACCATCAGCATCGAGCCCCACCAACCGAATCCATCTCCCTGAAAAAGCCCCGCGGCGCGATAAAAACAGCCCCATTTCCGGGGCAAACGAGGGCGCGCGCTTTCTCCGCCCGGAAAACGAGGTTATCGGCCACTTTTAAATCACAATTAGCCCTCGCGTAAACGCGCTTGCTCGCGTCCTTAATCCCGAGACTTTCGGCGCGGCGCTGCGTTATACCGGTTCGCGGCGCCGCTCTCGGAGTTATTAGTAAATCAAGAGCCCGAGAGAGAGGGCCGTTAGCGGAGCCTCTCGGCCCTAACGACTCTCGCCCCGCTCCATGATTGATACGAGCCTCAAAATTGGGGATGATGCTCCGCGGAGATGTTGGCTGCTGCCTGCCCCCTATCTTGTTATGTGGCTCGCGTGAATTATGAACGCGGCTGTTAGCGCGCGATGGGTAATGCAGAAAAATGTCGGCGCACGCACACTGCGCCTCGGAGCGGCTGGTAAATTGTTATGAATTATGGGTGGGATTAACGCGCTTTTTGGGGGCTGATGGAACGATTCGATGGCGTCGATTTCTTCTTCTTGGGTAAAATTCAATTGGTAAAGATTCCTTTTGCCGTTTGCTTACTTGATAATATCTACGAATTACCATTAACAGCAATCGGTTTTGAACGAAAAATTTGTATCTTACCGTAGATTCAAGGAAACTCGGTTAATTGCCGTTAAGATAAAGCCTAGATTTAAATAGCACAGACTAGCAATTCCTGCGGAACATAACAATTGCAGTAATGAAAAAGAATAGTAACGACCCAAGCGCCGGTGAATTTACGACTCTTAGTTTCGCTCGGCACATATACGTCGCCCTCACTCCCCCCCCCGAAAGAATATCAGGTAAAACTCTTATCTCTTCGTTAAAGTCGAGTCGTCCGGCCGATAAATAAATGCACGAGAAGATTCAATTACGCGAGATACCCCCGGAAAGTCGGCTCGCGAACGTAAAGCACGATTATACGCGGCCCTCTTAAAAGCTCCGGGACGAAAACAAACGCGATCGCTCCCGGGGGCCGATATTGCTCTCGGCCGCGATGACTCCGGACGGGAGTGATAATGCAGCGGATGACGGTGGAAAGAAAAGGTTTCACGGCGACGAAATTAAAAAAATCCGATCGAAGGGGGCTGCGCCTTTGTTCCCTTTTAATGTCGTCGATTGAGATTATCGCGAAATTTATAGAGAATTTCTTGGTTTTTATGTTGCTCCAAGAAACGATGCACCTTTGTGCGCTAATACTCGAAGTTTCATCAAGAGAATAGATGCCGAGCCTTGATAACAGTATCGTTGCTCTCAACATTATATATAACATTTTTTACAGTATTGATTTTTCGTTTCGATTTCTTCCCCGTACCGATAAAGGAGAAGGGAAAAAACTGACTTTCGTCAGCTCGCGCAATAATTTTCGCCCCGACCTTCGAGGGACCGGATCGCAAATATTTTTATTCGGAAACAAAGTAAATACGCTCGCCTACCTTTAATAAAAAAAAGAGAAGCCAACAGAGAGAGAGAGAGAGAGAGTAAGAAAAACTCAGTGTTTACCCGGATTTTTCCAAGAGGCGCAGTTTATTTAGCCCGGCGGCCGGGAGGCATTAATTTCAGATTTGTTCCTTCGTATAACCAATCCGAATTTAAAGCCCAGGCAAATACGCGCTGAAACAACAAGGCGCGTATATATATATGTGTATTTGTCCAGGTTTTTCGTTCGTCCGAAAGCGCGAGAGATCAAACCCCCTCCCCGATTCGAATTCGCTAAAGCGCCGTTCGTCACGATATAGTACATATTAAAAAGGTCGGTTTCCCCGAGAAATCTTTTAATTAAAACCGTGGAGGCGAACGTGCCTCCGTCGGAATTGCTCTCTAATGCCTCGGGACCTTGATTTTCTACGGGGTAGGGGGAGGAGAGCCCCCTAATTGCCGGCGGTAGCTTTCGCACCTCCGCGGAGGAGGAGGAAATCCAATCGGGGCTCCGAGAGTCGCGCGTGTCACGGAAAATCTATTTAGTCGCCGTTCTAAGGCTCGAACGCTGATCCGTTCAAACTGGCTTTATGGCCGGAGAGTCGTCGCTTTCGTTTTCGGACGAAAACAGGCGGAATAAAGAGATGTTGGCGAGGGAGGGAGTTTTTGATCGGGAAATACGGGGCAGAGATTTTCTCTTGGTTAATTAACGCTTGTTTTTCATGAAAATTTTGCTGTTTCGTTCGATAAGCAAAAAGTTTTTACTTGTATAAAACTGAAACTGAATTGCAACCATGTTCTTTGTATCGATATTGAATTTTTTAAATTTTTATAAAATTTAAAGTGACTTTCCAACTGTATATCGTATTATCGTTTTCTACGGTATCCAGTGTGCAGAAAAAATTAATAAATCGGCTAACCGCTGCGTATTCACTGTGCAAACTACAACTATAAAACAAGGCAGATTTTCTAAACCATAATTCTCACTTTTTTATCCACTCGACTTAAAATGTTACACAAATATTCAACAACGACATATTTCAATTTTACAAGTATTTTTCGGTAATTTAATTTTTGAAAGAGCTGCTTTACATTTTAGCATCGCATACTTTTCAATTCAAAGGTTAATGTCACATGTTTCAATTGTTCGAAATCCATTTGCTCTTTAGCACCGGTATGGGAATTAGTTAGGAAAAAGTTGTTGCGACAAACAAATCATAAATTTACAATTCGAAAATTAATTTTCTATTCCACAAAAAAAGTGCTCCCGGGTCGCAGCGCGCTGCGCCCCGAACCATCGTCGGCTCGGCTGCATCCGCCGAGCCATTTGAACGGCGCGATTTCGGAGCAGGCGCAGCTCGGCGCTCGGGGGCGGCTGCAGGCGTGTCCTCCTCCTTTCTCGGAGGCTCGGAGGCGCAGGCTGGCGAGCTGCCAGCCGGGCAGCCATTCAGCGGTCGCGCTCCACGAGATTCGCGGGCCCCGTCCGCCAAACGGCGACCGCCTGCGCGCGTTTGCCGCTGCCGCCGAGAGGTGAAAGAGTGCAGCGCGCGAGAACCGGTTTTTTGGCTGCGCGCCTGGATATGGTGTCCGTCGAGTGCGAGGTCGGATCGGTACGGAACGACGCGGAAGTTGAGTTCTTAGGATGATGTTTGGAAGGTTTCGAGTGGAGGTTGTATGTGCTTTCTCGGTTCTGGTGAGTTTTTGGGTAAAATAGTGTACTGGGATTAATGGTAAATAATTGCAAATCGAACGAATCATTTTGATATTTTAGTCTTGATTATTTATTGGACAATTGAAAGTGTAATGGGCAGTTATTAGTGGTTAAACGTTGAATTCGTCAATTTCTTTTCTAAAGATCAATTACTTTTGAATCATAAAAGAAATTTTGAAAGGCTGTATTTAGGTTAATTGTATATAGTGGAACTATTATACCACTAAATTATTTTAATACATAAACTATAATTTTATGAAATTATCAGTAATTGAAATATTGATGCTTAATACGTAAATTGTTTATTTCAACATATAAACCACGTTCAGAACATCCTGTATCCCAATGTTCTCGACAAATAGCAATGTGATTTCTTCAATATCCGAAATATCAGAAATCCAATAGTTGGCCCCGAAGCCTAATCCCATCACTTCATCACTGGCAGATATCCCTCACATCACACCGAAAACAGCAAACTTCATCAGAAGTTACTTACCGACAGAAACCCCCGCGCACACATAAAGCTTAGCAAACTTTCCTCATCTTCGCACCTTATATACGCGTCGAAAAAAGAAACTCCGCGCGGCAAATCCACCTTATCAAAACGATAACCTCTCGAAGGTCTACCCGCTCTCTCTCTCTCTCCCTCTCTCTCTCATCGCGATTCCAGGGACGAATTGAGGCCTTTAATCCTCGCCGCTTGCAAACCGATATAATACAGAGGCAGTAGTCCTGCCGGATTTAGTACACAACGTAGCAGTCGGCACGTGCATCGCCGCTGATCTCTCCATTACGCGCCGGATTAGCTAGTTATGAAACTCGCTGCCGGGGAGAGGGAGAGCGAGAGAGAGGCTGATGAAACGCGCTCTCTCGCGCCGCTCGCGAAACTTTGGGGCGGAGGCTCGGATGTTACGTCGGATGTTGCTCGGAATAAACGATCAGATCTCTCTCTCTCTCCCCCTTCCTAGGGTTATCTCGCGAAGGTTTAGAGAGACGGGGAGAATGCGAGATGCGGTTGTCATGATTAATCTTGGCTCATTTTTTAGGCGCCACGTTTAAATTGGGAAGTTTTGGGAGGGATTTGTTCGAGTTTTGAAGGGGGGCCTTCTTTGCTTATCATTTTTTATGAGGCCAGAAATTTCGTGGAAAAATGATTGTAAAATAAGAAAGCACTTATAAAAAAAATGCGTAAGCGGCCACGTTTCTGCTATAATAAAATCGACGTATACAACTTTAGCTTCAAGTTCGACACATCGGCCCATTATAAAATCAAAGCAGGACGCAAAAACCCTCTTCCTCCCGCCCAAACTCCCGCCGCTTGAAATTCATAAATTCCGCGGCGCCGTTGATCGTTAGTTAGCAGCGCGGAAGGGCACAAAGCCCAATAACTCAATACATCCAAAGACGCGGCTTTCCCTCTTATTTTCCCCGGCAAAGAAGTCCTCTCCCGGCAGCTCGGCTGCTGCTGCATTATTCATAAAAAAAAGAGGAAATTTCCCGCGCCAAAACGTATAGAGGACGCGACAAAAGCGGCCGAGTTCTATATTTATCCGACGGGCGGGGGGAGAGCGAAAAAATAATTGGACGAATTTCGTCGTTAGTGGCGCGCGCGCGACTCTCCCCCGGCGGCCTTTCTCCGGGTGGTGCGCGCGTCGCGAAAAGCCCGGGAGATATAGATGGATGGGATAGAGGAGCACCTCGTTATATCCGGCTCGCGAACTTGCCGAATGCGCGCTTCGCTTCGTCGCGACGTACAAAGAGAAACGTTTTCGGCGGAGATTTTGATGAGGCTAACGGCTCGCTTGGGTGTACGGAAAATCGGGGAATTTCCCGTTCGAATTAGTTTCAATTACATGGTATTCTGTATCGGCTAAATAATATGTCGGTGTTAAAATCTCAACGTTTATTTTCAATCGTAATGTGCAAGAATACTTTGAGACTTGACTGTTCAATACGAAGCAAAAAAATGTTTGTACGTGAAACTGAATCTTCTGATATTTAAATAACTTTTAAAATTATTTACTACCTTAACAATCGATCCCATCATCGCGTCTCAAAAGAAACAGCGAGCCTTAATCCCCGCTTGATTAAAAGACGAAACAATAACCAACAAAGAAAAGCCGCCATAATACAACGCGGTATACAACGCAAACTCGAAAGTCGGCGCCTAAGCTTGACTGACGTCCCCGGCAATATTCGGAAAATTCACACAATACACCCCGGCAGTCTGACGCAGGCGGCAGCGGCAGCAGTACAATGGTCTAACGTCGCGGTCACGCGGCCTCCGGCTTACACAAGAGTGTCCCGCGACCTGCACTCTTGAGCCGCGGGGGGTTGGCGTCGTCGTTACGTCATTCCCTCGCGGCCGCATTAATTATTCAATTCCGATGCGCGCCGTTAATTTGATAGCCGCGCGGCGATGTATACGCTTCGTTTTTACCCGCCGCCCCGGGTTATATTTAAAGTTGGCCGCGCGCGGCGTAGTCGTAAATAAACTTTGCGCGGGGGGAGGGCCTGAATTATTTAGCCCCCGCGCGATTACGAGGAGGAATACCTCGCGATCGTAACGAGCGTAATGGGAGAGCCACCGAGGAGGCTCTTTACGCGCTTCTCTCCCCCCGGCCCGAACTGCCGAACTTTGCTTTCGTTAAAAACTGTAATGAGATACCGGGAGAAATGAGCCATTTCGAGGATTTTCCTTAATACGGGGGCCCTTAAACCCATTATTATCAGAGCCTAAAACCCCTCCCGACTAACCTCGAAATTAACTTAGTTAAATATTAAATTCTGATTATCATCCACAGTATTTTCCTCTCGAAAAGCCGAGGTGGAACTACGCGGGAAAGGCGATATTTTTCCCTCCCCCGATATATCCCGTTCCGGCGAAACGCCGCACGCGCCGAACAAAAGTAGGTTACACAAATAGCCGCTCGCCTCTCTCTCTCGCGCGGAAAAAAGGAGCATAAATTTACCTATACGCGCGGGGAGAGTGACGCGTCCCCTCCCCCCACGAAGAAAAAAATGTCTAGCGGCGCGCGACGGCATTTAAATGTGTCGGGAGAGGGACTTGCGGCGACAATTCCGCGCATTAAGTCGTAATGCCGTCGTCTCCCCCTCTGTCGCTCTGGTTCTGTTTCCCCCCCATTCTTGTTTCGTGAGCCTCCCGATGGCTTTTAATTCGGGGGGGTTTCGACGGCGAAATTACAAGCCGCAAGAGAAACTTGGCGCGCGACGAGAGTTTGACGGGTCAACCCGCAAAAGAGACGGAACGCTGAAATTCGGAAAAATAAAGGTTTACTTGCAGTTAAATAAACTGATGATTCAATTAGAAAAACATTGTTTTCCATAAACTTTAGCAGAGTGTCGTACCTCGACAAATCACGGACAAGAATTTCTCAATTCAATTTCGCCGAGGATTTGCCGCCCACGTCATATTTATGTCAGCTCCAAATAGAAATTTCTAAAGGCGCTTCTTCCCGAAGCTTTTTTATTCTAACTCCACCATCCTAAACACAAATCGCTCTTAAATCGCAAACGCGCTGCACCGGGGATTAACGCGACTCCGCCAATCGACGACTGACGAGCTTTCGCCCCCTGAATCTGACGGCCTAAAGTCTTACTCGCGGGAGGGGGATCGCGAGAGAGAGAGACCGGCGAACGTTCCGTTTTCGATTAAGTTCAGCTTAGAGCCGAGAGAGCAGCCACCCCCTCGTTTTATGTTTTTGAAGCTCGTCAAAAAGTAGAACGTGACAAATGCGCTCGAGCAGCCGAAGGCAAACGCGCTCTCGTATATTTTTCGGGGAGGTTTAGCTTTGGGATAAAGCGACGCGCGCAATTTCTATCTCGCTCGCCCATTGCGGGGGTAAAGCTTCGAGAGCCAATTGCTCCGGTCAGTCGATTATACTCCGGCTACTAAAACTACTCGGTCGTACACGAATTTTCGACGATATAAACAAATTCCCGCGGCAACTGGCGCATATTCGCGATATCGCGGTGGGCGCGCGGGCAATATTTTGATAACAGCCGCCGTCGTAAAGCAGCGCCGTTCGCGTGATATATGACGAATCTATAATTTCGCCACCGCCGACAGACGTTTTACGGGGCCCGATAAACGAGAAGCGGAGCCGCGGAGTTGATCGTCGTCCAATTAATCCGACGAGCGTCGCGCCCGCGAATTTGGACGAAAAAAAAAGAGGATCCCGGCGACTGCTTTGATCACTTCGGAGTTTGGTCGAACTGTTGTGCGACACGCATCTTTAGCGCCCGGAGAGAATTTCGAGGGGCTCGTTTTTGGAATTTAATCAGAGCGCGATTCCTTTCAGCGCCAGCTGCGTTAAACGAAACTGGGCTACGACTAATTACCGCTACCAATAACAGTTCGCTAACTAACGCTCGCAAATTAGACCTTCATTAAGTGACGGCGGTGGGGGCAGAAACTATCCCCGCTTTTCCGGCGTTCTCCATCCATAGTTGCGCCGCGGTTAACGCTCGCCGAACCGAAGAAAATTTCTCTCGATTACAGAGAGCGACGCGCTTTAGAGCCCGAAATAAACATTCTCCCGCATCTGGACAAGGGATTTCGCGCGGCTAAACGATTAATAAACGCCGCGCCGCGGACCCCTGGCGAAATGGCGAATTAAGTCCGCGGGACTTTGCGATGCGCTTTATGCGCGACGGGGGTCGATTGCAGGGCTGCATTTTGGGAGGGGACGAATTTTGCGTTCGAGGAGACGCGTTTTACGGCGGGGGGATATAAAGCTGCTCAATTGCATCTTCAGCGCGGCTATTGATTGCAGGAAATTTGACTGATACGACAGTAATATCTGCTTTATTGTCCAGTCGTATAAGGTCGAGTTGCGGGTCGACGTAATATACGTGTTAATAATTTTCATGCTGATTCGATTAGAATTGCCGGTGTTCCCTGCCAAATTCCCGGTAATCAAACGAATATGCTCCCGTTTTACGAATTGTGTTCGCGTCTAAATTTAAAACGGTAATTGAATATTCTTTTCGTGTTCGAATTATACCTTTCCGTCGGATCTCATCAGATAAGTGGTCGCTGAAACGAATGTTTGTACCCCGTATATTCGCGTCATGTCGCGATTTACAACCCGACGTATAATCAATATTACGCTCCGAGATAAAAAAGATTTTGCGTGGGCTCAAAACTCATGACTCATGAGTAATTACGACTCCCGAAGCGATCGTACAAACGTGCAAATTAATCTAAATGCTAATTAAAATCGATTCCTTCGGGCGACGATTCGAAACAGAGACTCGGACTAGACTCGAACTTATATATATATATATATATATATCCCTACCCAATTATCCTCCAAACATTGAAGTCGCAAAGAGGCTCATCGAATTTGCGAGGCGCGCCGTGAAAGGACGAACGGCCTCGTCGGTTACATTCATAGTAAGACTCGAGCAGAAAACTCTAAGTCATTCCTTTTAATGCAATCGACCGACTACTGAGTACCTAATAAAAGACCTGCCCGGGACTCGGGCTCGCCGAGGAGGAAGAAGCGGCCGGCGGGGGGGAGAGGGAGACTTTATAGCGACCATTGTTCGAACACTTGGCGCTGATCTTCTAAGAGAGACGAACGGCGAGGAACGAGGAGAGGCGGCGGAAGGGAGAAACGGCGAGTCGCTATTGTACCCGTGAGATTTAGCGTTTTTATATTAATGCGATTACTTCGTCCGCCGAAAAGATCCCCCGGCGGACCACCTTGGAGAGGACGTTTCGATCCCTCCTTAGGTGTGCGTACGCCGTACGGGATCCTTGAAAATTTCGCGTCGTCCAAGCAGTGCCGAAGTATATCTTGGGATGTGAAACTTTTTCGCTATTTCTAAAATTTTCATAGCGGTAATTTATATACTGTAAGTGTTTGATTTATTTTGAAAAGTCGTTATTACGACAGATTAATTACTGTAAATGGTGAAAAATTGTTTGCCGATACGTCTGCTGTCATAATTTATAATTGATTAAAAGTGTTTTTACTCATTAAAATAGAATAGAATTCCCTTTACTTGAATTAATTCAATATATGAATGATAAATCGCGTTATAATTCTTTTCATACATTTTAAAGTTTCTGCAATATTCTCACTTACTTTAATTACTCACTTCGCACAGAACCCTCAAGACCCCAGATTCTAAGAATTCAGAATCCTCATCCGACCGGTCGCCGTCCACGTCCGAGTAGACTCACCATTGGAGCCTCCTCTTAGCGTCGGTGGCTGCCGCTCCGGGGGCCCATCCCCCATAAATACACCATATTGGCCATAAACCTTTACATTCGCGTGCATTACCCATTCCCGCTTCGCCGACGTGTATATGGAGGAGCTGAGCTCCCCGGTGCCTTCGGACTCTCCCTCCCTCTCTCCTCTCGCATCCTGTTATCGAATAACCGACGGCAGGCGGGCAGCGGTGGCGGCTTAACGGACCGGCTGGACTCTCTCTCCGAGGAGCGAGGAGGCATCGACAGTTCGCACATGTGTGCAGGCGCGCGCCACGTATCGAAATGGGCTCGTAAACGTCTCCGCTCTCGCTCGATCCGCGGCCGGGAGCGAATATTTCGAGTTCGAATTTATTTTGAGATAGCTCGTATCTCGGGCTGCGAGGCACTAAACGCGCGCGGAGAGAGACCCTCCTGATTGTATTAATGTCGACGGGAATTTCGGGGGATGGAGAGAGAGACAGAGAGAGATGAGTTAAAGCGGAGGGACGGATGTCTTTTCTGATTGCTTGTTGAGATTTTATTTATGCGACACGGAAGCTCGTTTGAAGAAATAACGAGTCTACTTAGAATTCGGATTGGAGCGAAAAACTTTTTTTTCGATAATTCGGCGTACACATTTATTTCATCTATGTAATTTGATACGCGAAAAATTGCAGATCCAGTATATGAAAAAGAAAAACTTTATTACTTCCAGCGATTCATCACCGGTTCGCGAAACATATTTTACCAGGCGATCGAGCCGTAAAACTTCTAATTTTCACCTCTCGAGAATCGCTCTCGGAGCCTCGGTTAAAGTTTATCATCATCCTTCGAAACAATCGGCAGACCATACAGCCGGAGCTGCCGCGGTCCGAGCCAAATCAAAGCTCGCGCGCGCGGAAGACTCGCGCGGTGACTTTATGTAACGCCGCCCCATCTCGCGCACACACTCGCGCGCCCCGTGCATGTACGTCCTGATCGATATGAAACTACTGCACAATGACGAGATGCCGTAATTACGAGAGGGAGAGAGAGAGCGGCGAGCGTGTCCAATCATCGAGTTCTCGGGCGTGCGCTTGCTCGCACATACACACACATACACACACACGCGCGGCCGATGTAATCGGTGACGCATCTCTCCATCCTTTATCCCGCGCCGCCGTTAAACTCGAGCTATCCGAGGGACAGCGGCCGCCGCCTGTCAGCGGCGACGACACGGGCAAAGTTTTCGACGTCATCGACAGCAGCTGTTATCGCTCGAATGAAAATCACGGAGGGAAATCGCGCGCGGGAGAATTTTTCTCCTCCGACGCGCGCTCGGCGAGCGCGGTTGTACGTGTATGTATGCTTTTGTTTTTCCCCGAGCGCGACCACCTGCGGCGCGCAAATTAAAATCTCATGATTGTCGCCGTGTGATACAGAGGGCGGGAGAAATTCAATTATTTTTCGGGAGCAGCGTGACAGATCGCCTCTCCGCCGCGGTCTGCCGAGCGCTTATAATTGTGTTACGAAATAAACGCGGAGGAAGACGAGAAAAAAAGGCAGCGAACACTTACCTCGGCTGCGGGAATCGAACCCAGGACCTTTCGTCTTCGTGACGGATGCTCTTCCCACTATTACCTACCTCTTCTTATTGTCTACGGGGTGCGCTCCGTAATCAGACCCCTTATGCGTGTGACAATTGCAAAAACAATCGAGCCCGTTGTTTTAAACTAGGTATAACGATAATAGGTGGCGCGACCTAACCTCCGACGCAAAACTCGAAAATACCATATCCGCATTTACGTCATCCATCAAGCCGCGAAAGAACGTCCCTCTAACGCCGGCTCGTATAACCCGAATGCAGCTATTTGCCGAAAATTTTGTATACGAGCTCGTCACGTGACACCCCCCACTCCCCACCGAGCCCGGGGGCCGCCATTACGCGCTCGGTCTCGCAGCGCGGCGGCGGCGGCGGCGGCGCGGCATCAGCAATCGAACGACTCTCCGGCGCGTAAAGTACCGCGACGTATTGTATATCGCGGGCTGGAGACGTAAAACGCTGCCGCGCGCGCACTCCCCTCCGAAAGAGGCGACTCTAACCTTTACTCGCTGCACTACCTTTTACGAGGGCAACCATTACGAATGCGCGCATTAGACTAGACGCCGCGTTTAATAATCCATCTCTCCGCCGCCGCCGCCCGAGTGTCGCGCGTAATAATGCCGCGCGCGCGCGTTTTATACGCAGCTCGCCCGCCGTATAAAACGAGAGCGAGGAACAACCGAGCCCGTAATAGAGTACAAAACTATAAAAGAAGCGGACTGGACGCGCGCTCGCGCAATGTTTATTACGTAATGGACGCGCGCGCACGGCGGCTTTTTATACCGACCCCCCGCTTTTTCGAACGACAAAAGCCGGGCGATCCGGTTTTTGGACACGCGGAGGGGGTCGATCGCCCGTCGGACCGGAGACAAAGCGAGTTTGCATCGCGATTTTTCGCCCGCGGCCCTTTAGAGGGTGGCTCCATTGTTTTTGCGGACGTTGCGCGTCTCATTTTTCCGGGTTCTCTCCGTTAATTAGAGGAAAGAGCGCCGAATCCGCACACGCATACACACAGGGGGGCAGTATTGATTTTGGGCGAGTGATTTAGGAAAATGGGCAGAGGACGGCTCCTGGCGTAACGCGATAAAGCTTCAAACGGGGAAAATAGACAGTTTTCAGTCTGGCGGGGCGCTTAAATTGGTCAATTTCACGCCTCTCGTTTTCCTACGGTGTATATCGAGAGAGCATCTGCTCTCGCGCGCCGCTTCGTCGGGACTGTTTCGCGATGACTGCGTGCCTCGGAGTATTTTGCGGGGAAACGATGGCGATTAGCGAAATTGGCGCCGGTCGCTCTCTCGCGGCTTGGAACACGTTTGAATGGGCGATGTTGATTTTAAAAATTCATTCGAAATAAGTGAACCCCTTTGGTTGGGTCGATGGGTCTAATTTAAGAAGTGGATTAAAGAACCCGTTTTCGGAAATGATTTTAAAATTTATCTATACGGCATGGTTTATTGATTACTTATTTTTTTAAGCGCTAATCGTGGAACCCCTCTTTCTTTTGTACCTCATCAAAATTATAATTATCAATATATAATTGATCATCCAGCAAAATCACTCTCTAAAAATGAATAAGTGTATACGGACTAATTTCACTTATTCATCTTTACAGAGTAGTCTTCCAAAGAAACGGCCGACAAATCATTAGACTTCTCGACTCAGCCGCCAGTCGAAGCCCCCCGCAGACATTCGTTAACGAGACGCAATTCGACCGGCGGAAAAGCGAAATACCTGCCGGAAGCGTCACGTGGATGATCAAACGCCCTCAGCTACGAGGAATTAACGGGGGTACACCAATCGTAGGACTGCGCGCATGATTGGATTACGCGCGAAAGGGATGACTGGTGGAAAAAAAGGGGGAGAGAGGGACTCGTCAAAGTCACCGTGAATTCCCATTCGGTAGTAAGCCCGAATGCACCCGCTAATCCTGTCCGCTCTCTCTCTCTCTCTCTCTCTCCTCCATCCCTTCGCTTCTCGTCTGGCCCTTTGCCCGGACCTAGTCGTCCATCTCGTTTCGTCTTTGAGTTCTTTAAATCCTTTGAAGCGGCAATTTTAACTAGTCTCGTTTCGGGACGGCGGCGGCTTCGCTTGTTTTCGACGAATAATTGGCCGATGCCGGTAACTGAATTAATTTTTTTAAATTTCCAAACACGTGTATATCGCTAAGATTTTCAATTCAGTCCGAGTTAACAGTTTGCTTCTCTTGGATAAATCACTCGAGTGTAAACTTTATCCTTTCCAAGACGTTAACATTACAACATGCACTTTCAAGTGAATTGTACATTACTAAACTGAATTTCAAAAATGATTCTTCGACCGACGTTCAGTCCAACCGAACTGCAGTCCACCTTTTTCCATTCGATCGGAGGCTCGTCGGATTTTTCCGGCTCTCTCTCTCTCTCGGAGAAAAGCGAATTCATCTATCCGCCGGTCGTCGTGGCCGTCTTCTACTCGAACTTGTCGTGCTTCGACTTTTCATAAAAGCCTCTCTCTTTTTATACTAGTTTTTTTTCTTTTTTTTTTCTTTATTCTTACGTGCGCCTTTCATCACTTTAACATACGGCAACGCGGATTTAGGGATGAAAGGAAGGATTGAAAGGAGTCCCGGGTCATGAATGAAATTTAAATCCGCTAGAATGATTTCTCCATTCTTTTCGCTCGAGTTCGGCCGGTGATTTTCATAAAACTTTTTTCCCCGCCCCAGAAATTCATTCTTCTCGGGCGCCTCCCCGACATTGTTTAGCTTTACTTTCCAAAAATGCCGTACGTGACTATAATAAAGTCATTGAATATATCCATCTTTAAAGCCCGAGGTTCCCTCCCTCCCCTACCTTCTTATATACCTTTAAAAGCATCTGTAATATTACATAAATAAAACATTCCTTTGCATTTTCAAACAAGGCATTTTCTCTTTGCGCGTTCCGAATGGTGTTGAGAAGCAAAAAAAAATTTAGCCCACCCCAAGAATTTCGAGGGAATAAAAGATGCGCCCCCTTTGAAGTACACTTATTAAGTTTGCGAAAACAATGTGGCGCGCAAGCTCTCGCAAAGAAACGTTTCGCAATTCGAAAAAAAGCCCCGCACACCGCCGACTTCTCCCCCGCACTCGAGCTGTGTATATATATAGGAAACTGCAAAAATTCAAGCAATCGGTTTGCGGTTCCCGAGCACTTGAGTCTTGGGCGTTTAATGAAAGAAACACACGCACAGAGAGAGTGGGAGAGAGAGCGGCGGCGGCGGCGCAGGAAAAAAAAGGCCCTCGCGCCGTCGTAACTCCCAGGCATGTGCAATAGGGCGGTTTCAGCATTTGCACTTGAATGCCCCTTTGCGCGGCTCTCGGCCGGCGCGAGGGGCTTGCGAGCGAGGGGCGCGCAGCTTCGGGGGGGGAGAGAACCGGGGGACGAGCCGGCTTTGAGGTCCAGTCTCCCGCGTCCGAGCGGGCTTTTTTCACGGGCGATTCAATGGAATTGTGATTTGCGCGCGGTAATGCCGCGTATTGAGGAAGTCACGGTGAGAGGGGTTGACAATTAGATCGATAAAATATATTGATGTCGGAACTTGAAATTTTATCTACGATGCTTTATCAGCTCCAGAGTTGTGAAACAGTTACTGGTGTAGATCCTTATTATAAAAGTCACACGGAAGATTCGTTCGGTTTTGGAATGTTACTCGAAAACACCACGAATGGCATCTCGAATGAAAGTCTAAATTAATCTAGTGCTTTTATTATAAACGTTTGTCAAACACTGTCTTGCATACGTGCCGTCGATTTAGTCTTCTACGACTACAACAATCATCCATATCAGTCCCAACTCTCTCAAAAAAAAAAAAAAACAACTTTTCAACTCGCTCCCGAAGCAAACAAGGTCAAATCTCGGCGGTGTTCTCGCTCATTCGATCCACATCCTTCCAAGTTTCGTCGGAAAGGCAGCAGCTTGGTGTCGACGCGAGAGCCACTTGGCTCCGGGAAAACCATAGCAACACCCTCTTCGCCGACACTTCTCTCCGGGACTGTACATCCATCCATCCGAGCTGCCCCCCCTTCCCCCCATCGCCGAAAACGCCGCGCGTGCACCCCCATTGACGTTAGCGCCCGCGTCTCGGTCAGTTCTCTCCCACTTTAATTACGAGCTTTCGCCGAAGCGCAATTGCACTTGCAATGGCTTTCTCTGGAACTGACGCTCTCTCCCCCCGCCCGAAAAAAAAAGAGGGACGCGCGCCCCGTCGCCTCTCTTTGCCTGCGGTCGACGTGCGGTCAGCTCGACGACTGCGAGTCGGACTTTGCCGACACTTCGATCGCAGACCGCTTACTTTTTTTTTGTACGGGTTATGGTTTTGTCGCAATACAACCGCGGTCGCTTGTTTTCTTCTGCGACGAAGCGGCGGAGGTCTCGAAACTATATATACTTTGTTCGTCGGAGCAAAAAAACGGTTGGAGCTCAATTTTTTTTTGGAACGCGAAACATTTATGTTAATCGAAAATTTTCACGACTCGCGCGAAACTCGAAATCACAATTCGCGATTAACTTCGGAATTTCGCCGCTCGCCCCCGTATCGCGCATTAAAACGTCGGGCCCCCTTGTTAATTTTTAGCGCTCTCCTCGCTCGGAAGAATTAACATATCCCAAAACGCAGCTGCGAGAGCAACAAACTTCCACCGTACAATATATATTTCAGCGGCGCGAGTGCTATTCCTGCACTCGTGCGCGCGTATACAGCCCCGTAATCGTTACGCGCAAGCCGAAGGAGGCAACTAAAAAAAAAAAAAAAAAGAGAAAGAGAGAGAGAGGGAGAGCGCGAAATTCAAATTTCCGATGATGCCCTCCTGAATATTTATCGAGCCGCGCGCGAGCGCGAATATCGCCGACAAAGGAACTACTCCCCGGCCGAGCTTTTTCGCGCAAGCTTTACGTGTTCTATCAAGCATAAAATTATCGTTTTGAATGCTAACGCGCGCAACCGTAGTTACAGTTATCGTTTAGATTATGCCGCTCACTCTCTCTCTCCCTCTCTGCCCCCGAAGCCCATTACAGCGCGCATGATTTACCGGAAGATAGCGGAGGAGCGTAATGTTCTATTAATAATTTTCTTTACGATCGCGAGCGGCGGCCGTCGAGCCGCGCGCGGTGTGTGTTGTCGTGCCGCGAGCTTTATATATATATTTTTTTTTTCTGACCCGGGCGGCGAGGGAGAGCCCCTCTCTCCTCCCGCGATCGCGGACGCGCGCCTTTTTTCATGAATAATTTCGAGATATGCGCGGCAGTGGGAGCTTTTTTTTATTACTTTTTATTAAGTTCGCGGAAAGTTTTCGGGGGATCGTTGGATTTTTAGGAGCTATCGGTTGATTTTCTTTATGCGCGGCTACGCGCTACTAAGGATCGTATCGAGCAGTTAATGTAGACGTTTTTATTTAAAAATTTTTTTTAATTTGACAAAAAGAAATATTATCAAATGTGTAATCATATATATTTCATTCTATTCTGTGATTTATCAATAAATTTTGAAAGACATCGATATCAATACGTTCATACACAATTTCCCATTGTCCAGATTTCGAAATGAGGTTATGTATCCCGCGATTACAAAGCAAATTTTCTCGCAATTTTAACCCCAAGCCCTCCGAGCAGCAGGTTACAAAAGGGCACCGCGCGGCCACCGCCGCACACACACAGCCTGCCTGGAAATTCTGGCATTTCGCCGCAAGAACAAACGAAGTGCGCGGCTTAATGTACGAGGGGGGAGAAAGCGGGGCGCATTCCACTTTTGTGCATCGGACGGATCGCGCCGGGCATTAAAGCCCGATGGGCCGATTCGTAATCAAGTCCCGAAATCGAATTCCAAGCGGCCGCTCGACCGAAAGACAGAGTCGAATGGGGGGCGCGAGCGATGTGTGCCTATGAACCGCCTCTCTTTCGCTTTTCTCTCCTTTTGCCCTTTTGTTCGCGTCCGTCTTAATTCGTTTTCCGCTGTTGTTAAGTTGCTGCGAGCTGCGGATAGAATTACTTTTGCAAATTCGCTCGTTTGCGAGAAGAGTGGGCAGGCGAGTATTTTAAGATAAAACTAACTAACTACTTAGGTTGTTTCTATGTCGCAATTTCAGGTTATCGTAGATAATTGTAGATTATTCTAGTCAAATATTTCTAGTCAAACTGTTCAATCTAGTCATGTAATCTAGTCACAAAAATGTTCTAACACGAAAATTACAATTCCAAGTCAATGCAAATAATTGCGGATTATTCTAGTCAAATATTTCTAGTTAAACTGTTTAATCTAGTCATGCAAATAGCCTCTAGTCACAAAAATATTCTAACGCTGAAAGCACAACTTTAAGTCAACCCAAACAATTGTATATCATTCTTGTCAAATATTTCTAGTCTAACTGTTTAATCTAGTCATGCAATAGTCTCAATTCTAGTCACAAAAATGTCCCAACACAAAAGTCACAATTCCAAGTCACCGTAAATAATTAACCATTATTCTAGTCAAATATTTGTAATTAAGCTGTTTAATTTCATCATGCAATAGTCCCTAGTCACAAAAATATTCTAACGCCAAAATTACAATTCTAAGTCAACGCAAATAATTGCGGATTATTCTAGTCAAATATTGCTAGTCAAACTGTTTAATTTAGTCATGCAATAGTTTTAATTTCAAAATTACAATTCCAAATAAACGCAAATAATTGTAGATTATTTTAGTCAAATATAGCTTGTCAAACTGTTTAATCTAGTCATGCAATAGTCCCAATTTATTCTAGTCACAAAATATTCTAACGTTAAAAGCATAATTTTAAGTCAACGTAAATTATTGTAGATTATTCTAGTCAAATATTTCTAGTCAAACTATTTAATCTAGTCATACAATAGTCTCAATTTATTCTGGTCACAAAAATATTCTAACACTAAGCATAATTCTAAGTCAACGTAAATAATGGTATATTATTCTAGTCAAATATTTCTAGTCAAACTATTTAATCTAGTCATGCAACATAGACTTAATTCTAGTCACAAAAAATAAATTAAAAAAAAATAACCACGTTCCGCTCCCTTCCAACCCTCCTTAGCTCTTACAATCAGCTTAAAGCACTCTCAATCTCCATCTCCAATTCCAATTCAAAATTCCTCCTCGCCGCGGCGCAAAGTGCACGGAAAACCACGACTCGCTCTCGCCGCAGTCGTGCAGCCGCCTGCATACGATGATTCATAAACGGCCGACGCGCGCCGAGCCTGCCGTCCAGGAGGCGAAACTACAATGCCGAGGCGCAGCAACCCTCCCGCTAGCTCGCCGAGCGTTCACGCACGCGGAGCAGCTCGAGCGCGACACTGTAACGAGCGAGCGCGATATTCTTTCATCGATTTTCCGCCCGCGGGAGGACAATTTCAGCTGGAAACTAGTCTTGCTGCGGGGCTTTCCCCCTTGTTGTCGGCAGAGTGCGGCTTTTGTTTACGCCTTTTGGTTAAAGGCTGATATTCTGTTGCTAGCCTTTTGTATTTTAATCGGGCTTATTTTTCGTAGGAGAAATAAATGAATTTTCCGCGTTGCAAAAAAAAAAAATCATTAAGCTAGATTGAAAATAGATACATTAGATTTATAAATTGATAAACTGCAATCCAGCGGAGGCAATATCGCGCATTCTCGCGTGCATTCTTCAAAAAGAGCCCCTTAACAATCTTCCCTCGAATCCAGGGCGCTTTACATCACGATTCAAGAAGAAAAAAAAATGGCCTCACGCTTTATTTAACGAAAAGTTATTAAAGAAATCCCGTACCTCCTCGGCTCCCCCCGAGCGAAAAGAAAAATATATAACGCAATAGGGGCGAGAGAGAAAAGGGTCCGAGTGTTTTTCCCCCCTCGTGGTGTCATTGCCCTCGATTCCCCCTCCCCCCGCTCACCACCCCCGAGCGCGTACAAGAAAAACATGGCGGCCCACATCTTTTTCCTTCCAGGCACAGAGTAGAGAGAGAGAGGCTCTCTGCTCCCCGCTCTCGCCTGATTAGCGAGCCGCGAGTGCGCTTTATCGCGCGGGAGGCTGGGCGTAGATCTTCGTGAGCTAGAAAATTTTACGGGGAAGTGTGGCGGTGATAAATTTCTTCGAGCCTCTGCAAATGAAATAAGTTCGTGCGAGTTAGTTAATAAGGGCGGCGCGCGCCAGTCGGTTAGTTTTCATTAAGACAAGTCTTTTAACGGGCTTAATTTAGTTTTCTCCTCTGCTTATGCGGCAAGTTGAAAGGGAAAAAACAATAAACGATCAACGGTGCATCCACCCTTGGAACACTCGCTAATTATCCACGAGAAAAAGCTTCCCGACAAAAAATCTCAGACCGTACAGTCGCCACAAAAACTCCGCCCTCGGGGTGGGGGGAAATCGTGATCCCCAAAAACATTTGTTAAAACCACAATCAACAACGGAGGAAAAAGCCCCCGGGGCCGGAGGAGGTTAATCGCCTCGGGCGAGATGGCGCTAAGCCCCGATCGCGTGCAAAAGAGAAATGTTCCGCGCGCGTGTGCACTGATCCGCGAGCCGGAGAGAGGCTGCGGAGAGATGTATCGTTCCCGGCAGATTGAGTCGTCACGAACGGCGAGCGTATGTTTCGACGCCCTGAGAAATGAGCCTTTTCCCTGGGAACTTTTGGGGTGCATGCGTGTGGACCGGGGCCTGTCTTCGATCGCAGTTTGCGAGAAGTTTCTGATGACGGTCTGTAAGTTAAGCTTGCAGCAGCTGGGAAATAATATCGTTCGGTCATTCAATCGTTAGCCCTTTCCTGGTAGAGATTGATTCCATTTTTTTTTTTTTTTTTTAATAGAAATTGGCTCCAATTCCATTAGACTGGTGGCTAAATATTGGCCAAATATTTGGCCTGATACCATGACTAAAAGTAACGTTTTATTTTACGACAGTTTTCTGGTCTAGGTAAAATGTCCATGCATTGCTAAAAAATTGGGCATAAATTTATATGTGGGGGGCCAATTATGAAGTACAAGTAAAAACAAACTATTTTGGCCAATTAATGATTGCAGACAGTTTGGTTATTATTTGTATAACAGATCTTATTTTTGACCAAACTGTTTTATAACTTAATCGAAAAAAATTTATATTAAATTTGGCGATTTACGATGTATTTTTTGGCCTTTTTCAGAATTACATTTTCCCAGCATTAATACTGCACATAAACAACTTTGAACACCATTTAAAACGTTCTTATCTCCTACCAGGCGCTTCTTTTCACTGATTTATCCCGAAAACGTTTCTACCTCGAAAAACAGAATATCTCCAAAAAGAACGCGAAACTAAACACTATACTTTTGACGGCGCGGCAAGAAAATTCTCACCCGCTTGAAGACAAACGCAGAAAACCCGTCTCCTCCCGCCGCCAGGAGTAGTATCGAATTCAATCAGTACTTCCCTCGTCACGTCTCCCCGCGAAGCTTCAATATTCAGGATGTCGTTCGCGCGCAAATCTTCGTTACGAGCTCACCCGCCGCGGCGCAGCTGCGACGCCTCCGCGCACACATACGCTCCGTTTTTACGAGCCGAGAAAAGACGCGCGAACGTAAAAGGGAAGCAGCCCCCGGAATGAAAAGGAGGACGCGGGGTGAGAGAGAGAGCCGCGCAATTTCCACGACGCGCGCTGCCTCGAGTTTATAAACAAAGATGAGCCCCGGGAAAATGCAACGGCAATAATGGGTCGCGTTTGGGATTCCGAGGGCGTAGACAATCATGACGTCTTTGAGTGTCGCGCTTGAATTGGATATTGCGGCGGAGCCATCGAGCTTGGGTCGTCTTGTTTTAAAGATATTACGGTGCTATGATTTTTTTTCGATCGAATTTCTCGAAGGAATTTGATAGTTTAAAGAATTTAAATTCTAAAAACGATTAATTTTTAAAAGATTTATGTCCAACATACTTCGACTTTAAAGTATCCCGCGTAAAAATCGGAGCTACGGGGGACGTACACTCCATACGTTCGATATTGCAATTAACAATATATTGCAATAGAAATTAGTAATATATCTGCAAGTGTGCATCCACCAATACATTTTTATTATATTGCCAATACTGTTACCAACATATTTTATTCTACATATATTAGCAAAGAATAGCTCATATGACCGTCGAATCAGCCAACGAGGTGCGCTTTCCTCCTGTCTTACAGTTTTTTTGCAGAAACTTCATCAATTTCGACGATTATAGATTCGGTTCTGGGAATTATTTTTTTTTTATTTCATACCAATAAACAAATATTACATATATTAATATTACAAGAATTTATTGAAATTCAAATGTATTTTTATGGATCGATTAAGCAAAACTTTTCGTCTTCTAATCATATGGATACATACATATGTCTTTTAAATGTTCAACATTAATCACTTTATTTTAATTAGTTTCTTCAGGAATATTAACAGAAAAATTATTTAACCCATTATTTGAAAGCATACGCTTTGAATTGTCACAAAATAAAATTGACAGCGGCAAAACTAATTACCGCAGCATCTCCGGCATTCATCTCGCGGCAGGTGAACACGCGAGCCCCTCGGTATAAGGCGAGCTCATTGTTCTTTTGTCGGCGACGTCAAGCGCCGGAACTCTTTGTCAACGAATCAATAAGGAGCGAAACACGTGCATTCATCGCCGTGCCTCGGCCGTCGGGTTATTGTTGGCTCGTATATTGAATGCGCCCGCCGAATTTTTCGGAGCTTGATTGAGTTGGAACGATGAGTGGACAGTATTGCACTTCGATTTTCTGCTGTTCGTACTCGTCCTTTTTTAATTGATAAAGGCGGAATAAATAGGTTGCAGATGTTGTTTTAATAATTAATAGAAATTGAATAAGTAATAAACAACTTCTACGAGTGTTAAAAATACGCTAAAAATACGCAAGAAATTTCGGTGGTTTTTTTATTGTACAGTCGGGGATCCTTATTTATAGTTTTCACCGACTTTTTTCCCCTGCAGCGAAAAATTCATTAAAACGCACACCAGATCCGAAAAAACTCGATGGTATTCAGGATTTTAACATGTCACGAGTATAATCATTCAAACTCACGAGCGTCCGGCGAAGCTTTTTCCGAAAAAACTCCGCTCCTAATAATCCTTGTTTTGTCTCCGGCCTCGTAATGGATTTCCTCTCTCCCTCCCGCGGATTCTTTTTTATTCTCTCTCTCTCTGGATGCGTCGCGTTTGTTATTGTTTCTTTAGGTTGCGCGCCGTCCTCCCTCCTAGCTTTTTGTGCAGCTGAAAGCTCTCTCTCTCTCTCCCTCCTTTTTTGCAAGAGGGAAAAAGGAAGCGAGTGCGTGCGGCTGACGTTGATGGAAACTGAGGTCGCGGCGCGGAGAGAGAGAAAGTGAGTTAGAGAAGAGGGAGAGAGAGAGAGCGATGATGGCTTTAATAAAGTGCTCGGTGACTTTGCGTGCTTTGATTACGCGCCCCGAGTCCAATTTCTGCTTGTTTCGTGATTTAATTTCCTTCGCTGATGACTTTCCCGGCAACACCTTTACTTTTCCGTCTAAGATTGACTTCTTTCATACAAAGTATAAGCGCGTTTGCGAAAGGGAAAGTAAGTGATTTTAAAGCAATTATATACTTCTAAAGTCGTTTCAAAACATTATTATTGTTCTTGTTTTTTCAATGATATTTTGAAATTGATTTTTTTCCGGAACAGATTTCAAATATGCAGGAATAATAGCAGGGAAAGAGAGATAAGGTACTTAATCATCATGGAAATATTCCGAGTTTACGGTTCGAATTACCATTTGTGAATCTCAATTACCATAGTTATAAATCTGATAATTTCGATTCCGGAAACGTCCAAGGTGCTCGATTCGGTACTAAAACTTACCTTACAGTCCCGACGAGAACATACGCTAAGAACATTATACTCTCAAACTATTCGCTTGAAGAATCGTTCCCATTACTGCTCTACAAAAAATTAAAGAATCCCTTCAAATTAAAGAACAACCTTACAATTTTTGCTAAAAACTTTCGCCAACCCTTAACGTCTCCTCCTCCGAAACCCTCGCGCCGCAAGCGAACTTCAATCGTTCATATCCCGCGAATTAAGGCCGAAAACGTCGACGACAGTCGACGTTTTCGGCGATAAATCGTCCCGGGAGCCGGCAACTTTGCGCGCGCAAGAAAGACAATGAGCTCGTGCGCGCGCGCAGCGCCTGCGAACGACGGCGTCGTAATAAAGCGCACTGCTTTCCTCGATGCACACACCGTGCCCCGTTAATTTTCAGTTCGCGGGCAACGTCAATCCTCCCGAGCGGGAAGGAAGTTCCTGCTGCGCCGAAAATTCCGGCCGCTCGGATGTGTATTATAAATTTGAATGACGCGCAGGAGCGCTGGAAGCTATATGTTTTTGAATTTCGGTCGGTTCGATCCCCGTTTAAATATTTTATCTTGTGCTTTTCTTGGCGCGTTCTGATGTCGACTATTTTCCGAATAATGAATAGAAACGCAAGATTTGGAAATGGTTAACTTACAAAAATTTACAAATAGCTCTAAGATACATAGTGGTTTTTTTATATCAAATGTGAATAAATAAATGAATAATCTTCATAGTAAATGCTTAATATTGTTTTAATAAGTGAATAATGAATACTTTTCAAACACCAAATTCTGCTTATTGCTCTTGCATAAAAAGAAATGAAACCAGTAATTTTGTTTAACAATACTTGAGAATCCTATAAAAATTTACTCGATTCATTATAAAAATGTTTCACGAATTAAACAAAGCTTCCAAAACCGTTTACGCGCCGACGAGAAAGAGTAAATAATTTCAATCGCAAATAGGGCGTTCACTCGAAAAAAAAAAAACAAAAAACAATAAGCAAACGTCGCATGAAAGATTCAGCCTCGGCGTCGGCCGACTCTTTCAGGCGAGCCCCGGCAATGTTTAAACGATCGTCAGCGCGGCGCGGCTCGCTCGCGCTCGACTGCTCCGGAAAATCGGAGGTGCGAAACCGGTTCGGCGCGCTGTTTACCCTTGTTTACGAATGCAAAGTGTTTGCGAGCATTGTGTGCTCGCTCGCTAGCACACTTGGCGAGCTGCCATTTGGGGTGTTCCCCTCGCGAAGGGCTGATGAGAAACTATATTTCTTCCTTCTCCCTCTCTCTCTCTCTCTATCTCTCCCTTTGCCGGGAGAGAGGAAAGTTCGCGGGGAAAAATTTGGGGAGTCGGTGCAAGTCTGATACAATTAGGGGACGGGGGGCAGGGAATTGGAAGGATGGTTTATGTGGAGATGTAGGTTGCGCGGAAAGAATTTGGGGTAGTGTCGTAAAATACGATTTTTTGAACCTAATAGCTCTCCCGGGCTCGACTGGAGAAAGTTAGGGAGAAAGTTTAGTCGGATAGGCTTCTAAGCTCGAAATGATTCATTTTCTCCGGTAGGATCATATATTGCAGCTTTTTTAGCGGGATGTTTGTCTATTTATTCTATTATAATTTTTTTTTCTTCATAATTCAATTCACTTCGTGAACTAATGATTTCGTACAGTTCTAACTTGGGGGAATTAAATTTACCAAGCGTTCCAAATCGGTCAATCAGTTTCTAATTTTTTCCTTCAAATTCAATTTCAAGATGTTTTCAAAAAACTTTTATTCTTCGGCATAATCAAGACCAGATTGTCCGTCGGCAGTTAATGATTTTTCCTTGGCAATTAAAAGTTCACTTCGAGGGTTCGTTTTTCCCGGGTTCAGAATTCGATTTCGAGACCCTCCGAGAAAGCAAAATTATAGCGTGCGAAGCTCAGAAAGGGGTGAACTTCAGAAGTTGATGCAAATAGCCTGCTTAGATGAAAGTGAGAAGAGGGATTTCTTGTTTATTAAAAGACAAACTCATTTAGTTCAGTCAGTAAAAACTGTAGAATTGATGTAAAGATGGTAAATTCAGACAGTTCAGACGCTAAAAAAATATTTCCGGAATCGCTGTAAATTCTCGACATCAAATAGTAATATGCGCAAGAGACAAAATATAATAAGCGTCCATTTCTAGAAATGAATCTTGATACATCGAGCTAAATTATAAAGCAAAAGGCACCAAAAAAGGAGTACGATGGCGTGATCGCAAGGAAGAGGGG